>VDFB02352229.1:0-24952 GCA_007258455.2 Sequoia sempervirens | reverse complement strand
GAATTGAAGGAATAAAGCTCTATTGCTCTAGTTTTGTGTGAATTTATGTGTTTTCCTGTAAATTCTAACTTGTACGGCTTCGTACATTCAAATAATGATGTGAAACCTGTGTGGAAATTTGTGGTAGTGAAATGGATTTCATTTGAATCCACTTGGAGTGTTTTTCATCAAGATTTGTAGGAGAAAAAGTAGATTTTCTGAAAGTTGCATAGTTGCTTAGGGTTTCTAGGGTTTTGTTGAAAAGTATTGGAAATTAGGCCATTCCACTATAGGAATATCTAAAGGTTGGTGGAATGGGCCTTTTAGATGTTTTATTTATGATTTGTAGGATTTTAGGTTAGGGTGATAGTGGTTGGAGAGTATTTGCACGTGCCCTAGTCTAGAAAGTTTGAGTTTTAGGCTTGAAATTACTGGTTTTGGATTGGAATAGCAAAAAATTGATGTATTCTAAAGAATCCAATGATGGAATTGTAAGTTTTGTGACTGGTTGAAGTTGGTGGTGAAGTGCTTCAGGTTTTTTGTGAATAATTTTAACGACTTCCTTTGGAAAAGAGGCCTAATTAGGCCTAGAAATAGTGTTGAAGGGAAGATTTTGGCATGATGTTCCAAAACATCCCATGACAAGGGTTTGATATGTTGAATGGAAGGAAATTGGGTTTGTGAAAGTGTTTTTGATAAGTCCCCAAACAACCTTATTGAAGAGATATAGTTGAATAAGTGTGTTTGCTGACCTACAAGCAAATAGGTGTGATTGTGAGAGGACCAACCCTAGATTGGGTTTGCAACTTGAAAGGATAGTTGAAAACTGATTGGTTGATGTCAATATCACCTTTCCTTGCATCATCATGTTATCAGGAATATATCTCCTTTAGTTCTATATTTTTAAAAAAATTCTAGAGTGTTGATTAAGGACATGTTAGAGTAGATACAATCCTGTCATTCTGTCTTAAAAAGTGCCCTGAAGGAATTATTATGAAATCAAAGTTTCACAAAATTCACTTCTAAGCTACTACAACTATTTATTTTTTTTGAAATTTTCCACTAGGGTGAGGGTTATACTCAAGTAAGTTATAATTAAAAATCTATCATATTTTTATTTGTTCTAAGTTATTGTAAAAATTATTTTTATATTGTCATGGAGGGAGTTCAACAAGAGGCAAAGGAAAGATTATAGTCACACATGAAAAGACACTTGAAAAAATGAGTCAATATTAGATGAAATGAATCTCATAGATGTTAAAGCTATTATCAATGAAGCAACTAGTAAGATTAACAAGAAACTGTGTTTGAATAATGAAAGAGGAGATCAAAGGGACCACAAGAAATAACATATCAAGGAAATACTCAAAAAAATAAGTTCTTCTAAGAGTTCTATGGAAGCCCAACAAATTGATTCACTCAAAAAGATGTGGGAAGCAAGGGTGACTTATAAGGTACTTGAAGATTCTTGGTTTGACTTTGATTTATAGTAGGGCCATCACCCAAAATAGTCATATGACTAGCTCTAGGCACTTCATGCCAATAATGGATATGAAAAAGTTTGATGGAAAGGATCCAACAAATTGGCTCTACCAAATGGTTAAGTTATTTTATCTTCATCATTTTCCATGTCAAAATAAAATTGAAATTTAATCATTATATTTAGAACAAGATCAATATATTTGACCTATTATTGGCTATGTGATCAGGAAAATAAAGAATGGGTGTGTAGTTACATTATGGTCTATTTTCCAAGAGGAACTAACAATGTACATTATAGAAATAGGACCTTATGGGTAGTTATTTTAGTTGTAGATCAAAATATTAAAAAAATAGGTATACAATTAAGAACTATTTTCAATAATTTCAAATCTTATCTTTAATAGTGGAGCATCTTACAAAGGAAAATTAAATTTAAACTATATCTATGGGGTCTAAAGGACCACATCAAATATGAGGTACACATAGTCAATCTAACATTTGTCTTTAAATCAATGATTATGTAAATGTAGGTAGAGGAAAATATTTTGGCTACTATACTACAAGGGTTCATAAATATAAGAGAGGATCTCCCCAACACAATCGTCCCCTTAACCTAATAGATTAACTCCTTAATAAATTCAAGAAAAGGGGTCAAAAGGGTTATATTTTTAATTGTAATAGAAAATACAATTTTTGACATAAAGATGCTAAAAATAAGTAGTTATATATTGAATGTGCTAGTAAAGAAGATAATGATGAAGAATAATAAATATTATAAAATATTGACAACCCAGATAAAGAATCGAGAGATGTCTAACCAATTATTTCTTATCATGCACTTTTTAGAATTAGTACTTCACAAACCCTCAAGGTAGTTGTTTTCTTAGAAAATGGATAGTAATAGTGTTGATAGACAAAAGAAGCACTCAAAACTTCATCAATACTAAATTTGTAACTAATTTAAATTAGAATATTTTTCTAGCTCTATATTTTTAGGCCACGATTGCAAATGGGGGTATAGTCAATTATCTAGGGTAAAAATATAGTATTAAACTTGACATCCAAGAGAATATCAACTATATTATTCTATGTTTGTTATTCCTATTGGAGGCATAAAATATTATTGTGGGAATCCAATCGATTGCACCACATTGGAAATGGTTACATGATGAACTTCCAAGAGTTTTTCAACTATTTTCACTTGAATGGTATGATATTTAGATTAAGAGGGTTATGTGAAAAGTATCCATAGATGGTAAGCTCTCACCAAATGTAAATAAATGATTAACCAAGTTATGGATATATTTGTGGCCCAATTATTTTTGTTAGAAGCACAATAGTTAAAGATTCCTGCATTGCTAAATTTGCAAGTAATTGTAGATAGGTGTTTAATAGTTTTTAGGATATGCCAAAACATTTCCTATCAAATAGATCATGATCATTCTATTCAAGTAGTAACAAAGAGCCATCAAACCAATGCCAAACCCTACAAGTAATTATTTTTAGTCGTAAGATTTTTCCAATTGGTATACATTAAAAATTGCACCCTTGATAGTTGTAGAACTGAAGTATCGGAGCAGAAACATGGGAACATTCCTAGGGCTTTGTGGTTGCCTAAACTTTTGAAATGAACCTCCAAAGAAGGTTGGTCCCATGTACCACCCCAAAATTCACTCCTTTGTGATGGAAAAGGGTAGAAAGAAAAGCATAAAATGAATTTACCCATGGGTGATGCACCTAATGTTTTTTTTCAGTAACCCATACTCACTATTTTAACACACACCCTTTCAAAAACTCCTCAAATTTCTTTTACTTAACACAACTCGTGATATTTTTATATATTAATGCACGTTATTTTGTAAGGAGGTTTGGTTCCTCTTTAACACTTTTGAGGAAAAGAGTTCTTTTTCATTGGTCCAAGGTAGCTGTGTGAACCTCTACACAAAATTACAACCTGAAAAAATATATATGTTTCTCGCTACCTAAAGGTGCTAAAATGAGATAAACATTAAAGGAATTATCAAAATTCACAAGAATTTTCATTCATCATCACACTGTACACAATGAGATAGATTTGAAGAAGTAAAAACACTGAATTTCATTGATAAAAAGCGTGTTACATACAATTGTACATGTCTGATATTGAGTAACAATGTTCATTTGTTCTGCATTCCAAAATAAGCTACAATGCATGTTGAAAGAAGAAATAACTCCTTCAAAACTCCTGTTTGAAGTTACTTGCTGCTTTTGAAGCTTTCCCACACATGTCCTTCTAGAAGCTTGGTCGTGTATAACCAAAAAACCCTAAAAATAGCCACCAAAGCCTCTCCAAAATGTCTCCAAAGTGAAAAAAAAGTCAAGTCATGACCTTACCCACAATGAAAGCATGAGAAGCTACTCTTAGATGCTCCCATTCCCTCCAAAAACCCAATCAAAAACAACCTTCATGCTTTCCACATGTTGGAAAATCTTCTCCAAATTCCCCACATGCTTGGCACAAGTCATTATTATTCAACCATGTCTCCAAACTGCTTTGACTCATAACTTTGGTGTGTTCAAAACGCCCCTATCTTGCATACACAAAACACTAATAAAGTTATTTATAATAACATCACTTAAATTAATGTTTCTTACATTTTCAAATAAGTTGCAAAAATAAAGGGTATGACTTATCTAGACACAAATACACCTTATTCTGCATTTGAATAACACTTAATTAAGTGTCCTACAACTACACCACTTAGCTAAGTTTTTTACACTTTCAAAACAAAATGCAAAGGCACCTATATAGCTTGGTCCATGGGGAAAAATGAATGCAAAGCATAAGTCTTCCATACTTGGCATATACAAGTGATCATATGAGTTCACTAGGGATGAATATTGCATGGGTATTAGTTTCATTTGCAAAAAATAAAATGAAAACAAAAAAATTCCTTAAGCTATCGGCATGTTTAGGGTTGAAACCCTAAAGAAAAACAACACCACACACTCATCTCATTTCATTTGCACATTGCAAGTTCTAGGAAACTTTAGGGTGCCGCCATGGTTGAGAGTTGGAGTCGAGGGTTTCTAGATACAGGTTGAGCTCTCTCACAACCTGTAGGTAAGTGAAATATTGCATCTTTGTCTATGAATACAAGTTACATCGAGCTCCATTTCTACTGTAAGTAATTGGAATGTTTATTGTTTTCTGCACAAATTTCTCCTCCAAAGATGACTTTCAAAGCTATTTCTAAAAAACAATTCTTGTAGAAATATTTCCATTTCCGTTATCTTCTATGCATTCCACGCATTCATTTGGAATTTCTACATGTTAATGGCTGCAACCATGTGCTTCTGTGGAAGATACCACCTCATTCTTTTCTATTGGTTATGCTATCATGGCATCTTGTTTCCCTTGTGATGCCAAGTAATAGCAATCAACAGTGTCATAATCCCCTCTGCTATGATAAGATCGTGCAAGATTATAATATGAATGATATATTCAACCAATTGTTCCATAAGAAAATGCTTCCCTATGAAGAAAAATGGTTTACAAAATGATTCAATGCCATTGCACATTATGGGTATAATTCAAATACTCCACACATCTTTTTCATTCCTTCATGAACACTACCCTTTCTCTTTAGGATCCTGAGGACTATCATTTTCATAGAACTTCCTCCTCCATGGTATTTGAAGTTCTGACTATCCTTCACTAAGGTTTGAAATGGTTGCCTCCCCAACATAGAAACTTCTCCTCACATAGCAAAACATGTTACTATAGAGCAACATCCCTAAACCATTTTGTGCCCCAAAAGGAAACATGCCTATTGGAATTGCTTCCCTCATTGGTGCCCTTGAAGTAGCACTAGCTTTGTGATAATACCACATACACTATTACTTGTGCATAGAATAGTTAAATATTCTTGAAAAAAGCAGATTTCACTTTGTTTTCTAATGTTGAAAATAAAGGAAAGTTTGATGTTGAAAATAAGGCAAAGTTGCCTTAAAAGGCCATAGCTTCATGTCATTTCTTGTAATCAATTACTGCATTGCCATATTGTCCAAGTATGATATTCCTTTCGAACTTGTAGAGTGACTTTGCTTGACAGGCTGTTTTCATGGTTTTAAACTATTGGTCGCTTCATCTCTCCTTTAGGTTCTAAATAGTATAACCTATCAACCTGCCAAGCTCTACATTTCCTTTTCAAGATCTTCATCCCTCTTACGCTAGAGCTCTTTAGTTTCCGCATCATTCTTACTCTATAAACCTTTCTATGGACTGTTCTTCTATTTGTCAAGGTAACTTTTTGCTCTTGGGCTTGCTATCTATGACTGTCCTATCTTTATTGTGAATTTTCCTTTAAAGAGTCTTCTTAACATCGTCAAGTAACACTTACAAATTTCCTTTTGTAGTTACCTTGTTCTCTTTAACCATATGCTCACTAACTGTTGTGACTGTCCTTATTAACAGTTTCATTTTGTTTTCAATTTTCAAATAATGATGGATGTCTTGATGAAGTGCTAACCAAGGTTTGCAATATAGACTATCCTTCACATTCCAGATCAATATGTCAAATGGTGGAATCACTTTTATTTCTTCACTGCATTTAGTCATATTTCAGATTAGATCGCTTCTTTATTGATTAATTCATGTTGTCCCACCGTAGCATGTGCGATTGACCCTCCCAAAATGTTGATTTTCATAGGGATCTCGCGTTGCCTAACTTTATGGCGTAATTACCGGCAGTACACTTGAATAGTATATGCATGATGATCTATATTGACCTCAACAACATTATACATTTATCAAAAAAATATCTTTTATAACAGTCCTCCAATTATTGTCCTATACTAATACATGTTGTTGTCCACACATGTACAAAAGAATGTGATTCTCTTGCATTCTCATCCCTCTTCAAATAGAGGGCAGCATGTTGGGCTCAACCCTTGTGGCAACCCATTTCACCACATACTAAAATTATGAGATGCACCCAGTGTTGGCTCCTCCCTAGTTCGCCTTCAAGTTTCCTTTGCATCTACTATCACAAGTTCTCCATCAACCATTCCTTTTTTGCCACATCCACCCATTCACTAGGTTGCATCATCAATTTCGATGCAATGCACAAAAAAAATTATATATAATAGTAGCAATCACACCTTGAGGTGCAATGGGTACACCAAAGACATTATAGTTAACCCTCTATTACATTTGTTTATTAATAAATGGGAAAATTGATTTAGAGTGGTAAACTACAAATCACTTTTTTAGTTAATTTCTTAAAATGTTTGAATTCCTCTGAGTTGACTACAAGTAAAACTTAAAAAGAAACCAAGAAGGATATTGGCTTAAGTAACTCACATGGTACGATTGTTGGTTGAAGGGATGTTTGGAACTCTATGGGTTAAAGTCACCTGATTAGCCTTTTGTTGGGTGGTTTGTTTCACTTGAGTACCTATATGTGAGTTGTGTTTGTGCTTGATTGGTTTGTAGTTGTGTGTTTATAGCCTAGTCCACCTATTCATTTTAGGACTTCACTAATATATATGATCTGATATTGATAAAAAAAAATTGGGCTCTTTCATTCACTCTCGTAATAAAGAAACATTAATTTAAAGAAGATTTCGAAAGAGGGCTAGAAAATGGTAACAATTGTGTAAGAATCATGTTGTGATGATCTAAGTATTTTTTAAAATTCAATTGTAAAATTCAATAATCATAAACATGTGGATGTAAATAGGGAAAATCTTCAAATAACTTTCATCTTCTCTAGCTAGCAGAAATTCTTTTTAAATAATAAACTCCAAATGTAACTTGTAGTCGAAACTAGTAGCTAGAAAGGAGTGAAATGTGAAATTTTTGAAATATTGCATGTTAGCACTTGTAAATATAGATGAGCTCAAAAATATTTAATCAAATAACACTTAGAAAGATCAATATTAAAGATAGAATATAAAAGATCAAAATAATGAGTGAAATTTAAGTAATTTCTTTAATATTATTTTTTGAGAAATAAAAGATTTGTAGTGTCATTTGTACAATCATTTTTGAAATGGACAAAATTCTTTGACACTGAGAAATGGGTAGAATAATTAGATGGAGGCAGTCAGATTTAATAATAAAGAATGCACAAAAACTGAAAAAAGAATTAATAAATGATTAAGTGCATTTGTTGTTTTAATTGTCTCATACAATATTAGCATTGACATTAAATTGAATAAGAAATTCAATTGTCTCGTATTTTGTATCTTCCTTTAGTGGATGTGGTGTTTTTTTGCAGTTGAAAGTAGTCTGGCATAATTCATTTTGACATAAAATGTACTTGCATATAAGGGAAAGAGAAAAAGGTGTTTAGAAATCACACCCTTTTGTGCTTTATATATGTAATAAAAACCAAATACCTATGTCACCATGAATGCATGAAGTGTAGTTCAAATTTTGAATAAATATAAACAAAAAAATAAAAGATTTGTCAATGAGCACATAAACATAATTTTGTGGAAATGTTGGTAACCATGATCTCAAGAAAATTATGGTAAAATAGATGATGCTTCCTATACTACAGGCACTCAATTCAGCTAAGTTGGGCATGCGTTCAAAACAAGTAAGTAGTTGAAAATATGAATGAGCACATGGTATATACATCAAACCTGTTCCATGTGCTATTTTTTATCAACTAGAAAAGAACAATTTATAGAGTACATCATTTGCAATTATAAGATGACAAGATGTTTTTTTTTGGAACTCAATAATAAAATCCTTGAATCAAAGGTTTTTGGGAATTGATTATCTATGAAAATTAAGTACTAACCAATAATTTTGGGTATTAAAATTCTTACAAAAATCTTTGGACTTCCAATAGGCTTTGCAATCACAATCTCAAGTGAAAATTATGGAGTTTCAATAGTGATTATCTATCTTGATGATTAAAGTGTTTCACACTCTCTAATAAATTTTGTTCTGTAGGAATATAGTTGGATTTTTCCTTTTCATTCTTTGGCTTTTTGTACATTTTAGTAAGAGGTGATGAAAAAATAAAAATTGTTGATTGAATCTCAGAATGTTGTTGTGAGAATCCTTGCTTGGATAGTTCATAAGCCACTAGAAATATTTTAGTTATTTCAAACATGTGGATATATAATTGAGAAAACATAAAAGCCAACATCTACATGTTAGAGATAATACATCTATGATATTGGCATGTTTATTCAACACCTTTGCATTTATTGAGAAGGGAAGAACCAAAACTAACAAATTGTTGCTTTGTGGTCCATATCTACAAAGAAAATTTCATACTATCAAAAAAATGACAAATGAAAAACATTTCTAATATCAAGACTAAAGACAACAACATTCACTTTATTGAAACTATAAAAAAATTGTGCACTGAGCTAAAATAGAACATTTCCTTTCAAACTAAAAAAGAGCTCTATATCATTTTCTATGAAACAAAACAAAATTGGGTGTTAGTGTATTAGCAATGGAAGACACAAGAAAACATAGAGGCTTACTTGTGATTTGCATAAAAAGGTAAGCATGTGTAACCTATTGGAGATGAAGATCCTTTCAAAAGCATAAGCGAATGTGAATTATGCAAAACATCTTAGCATAATCCTTCCATGATTAGCCTTGTCCAATGCTAATAGATATTCTCATTCTTGTAAAATTAGTTTGTTGTGTAGATGTTAGTGTTGATCTCATCCTTGACATTAGCAGTTTCCAATCTGCAATAGTAGGTTCAACATTTCTTAAATTGCATAGGAGATCATAAAATAGAAGTTGAGTGGGATCGTCTTTGTCTTGACAAAAAAAATAGTGTAAAAATTGTTTGAAAGCTCTGCCATAGTGTTCCCTCATAGGAAGTAGAAGAGTACATTGGAATTTCTTTGACCAGTGGTAGTTGGACAAGGTCTTCAAATAGTAGGATTGAGCGGCCTCTAAACAAGCTATGGTTTTGTGCTAGGAAAGCTTCACACAAATGATAGTTGATGCGTTCAAGAAACTTGTGACTGATGAAGCTCATTTCATCTATCGAATGTGCGAACAGCAATATTTTCTGAAAGCCATAAGTGTTTGGTATCGCGAGCCATCTCTTTGATGGGTATGCAAAGTGTGGAATGAATAGTTGATGCTCCAATTTTGAATGCTACAATAGTTGTTGGTGCAAGAAGTAATAGCGATGTTTGACCGTTTGGAGTAGAACAATTGAGTGAAAACCTAAATTTTTTTTTAGGTGTGACTTTTCAGTTCTCGTAGTTCCTTGAACAATTATTTTGAGTGGTGGCTAGTAAGTGGTGGAGGATAGGTGTGACAACACTAATTTCTTTTGTTCCAATGAAATGTCATGTTGGGTATTGACAATGAGAGCTAGGGGGACTTGATATGTTGTGCGGTTTGATTCTAAGAAGTTGGATGTTGTACTATTTTCTATTGTCTTAATGGAAGGAGTGTCCTAGTCATGGTTAAGGAATAGTTCATGGGTACCTAGCATGTCGAGTGCATCAATCTATAGTGGATGGCCTAGGTGTACACCTGACAACACTTTCCATTCAAACTGGTTGCATTGATGTGCGGAATCCACGTTGTTTGAAGGAGAGTCAGTGTCTAGATTGGAGGTCGTATCTGGTTTAGTGTGGTACACATGCCAAGGATAGTAAGTGCATGCCATCATCTCCCATTGTGCCACAATTTGAGTGATGGATGAACCAAATTCAACTACAATGTTACGAAATGGTTTGTAGAGAACTAGTTAACTCCAATAGAAGTCATGGAAACTTGGGTCATCCTTTGGAGGAATTCTTATGAAATGGGGGGAGACTCAAACATTTGCTTTAGAGGAATGTTCTTTCCATTGGTTCACTTTCCAAGACATTTTTAAGCTCCATTTCTAAGTGAAATCAATCAACAGAAATGCCTCTAGAAAAATAGGGTGTTCCATGTATACATCAATGTAGTTTGTGTCTAATGATGTGGATGCAGTTGAAAGTGGAATGTGTTGATAGTTTTTTCAGTTTACATTTAAAGAAACAAATGTACAACTACACAAGAAAAAGGTGGAAACTTTCTTGGTCACTAATATCATGATCCAAAAGGTTTTCAACAATCATTTCTCTAAAAGATATTGGTGCTAGCTTGTTAGGATCAAAAGTTATCGAAATATGAGAAAGAATTGCATGATATGTTTTGGATTTGGTTTCTACTTTAGCTGCATATTTTGCTATAGATTTAGGCACTACATCTATTGATAGAATGTGTTGGAAATCTACATTTTCTTGCCAAATAGAGAGGATAGTGTGGTTGTGAAGATTCAATCGGTCATCATTACGAGCAATGGTGTGCTTTGGCTAGCCACTCTCATGTAAGGAGTTTGAATTGTCTTGCATGGTCCAAGGGGATTTATAGTGACATTCAACTATAGCTCCTTTTCTCCACAAACATGTGTGCAAGGTACAACATGTATGGTGTTCAATACAATTGAGTATTTCACTGTAGTCATGTGAAGGGTTGAACAACAAAATCATTCTTGTGTCCATTAAGCAGGGGTTGTCAAAGGTAAACCGTGGAACTCTTTCATTTGAGCTTTGGAGGGGATGGGGGTTCCAAGAAAAGACATATTTTTCAATGTAGTTGATTGTATTTTGTATTAATGCAAGATTATTCCATTGTAGTTTGGCAATATCATGTGCATCTTTGAGCCAAAAGAAATCGTGGACATGTGTACAACCATGGTGTTTCCATTCATACTTGGACATAAGAGATGTTATTAAGCAAATGATGTGGAATATGTTTACCTATACCAATAGTTGTTTTTGTAGAGAATCTTCTCCAAAACCTCCTCACGAAATGTAGTAAATATGTGATGCATGTAAAGTGCAGAGAGGTGTGGGTTTTGCACTATATTTTGGATCCTTCACTGAGTAGAAAAAATAGGATTTGTTGGTGTGGTAGATGAAATGACCTGTAAGTCTAGCCATTTAGTATTTGTTGCACTAAGGGTGAAGAATAGAGTCAATCAACCAACTTGAATAACCATGAGAGATAGCTCACCCCTATAGTGAGTCTAGAACCGACATGTTCCATGGAATTTTGACCCAAGCTGCATTACTTAGTCTATGAGATGCTCATTAGGGAGGTCTTTGAGTCTTTAGTGAATGACAAGTATTGTTGTTGTCAGCCTACTTTCCAAGTTTTTTTGAACAAATATAGAAGTTGTGGCCTAGTTATGGTGACACATAAGAATATTAAGTATGAAGTATATGAACCATGGGTGTTGGTCGAACCTATTATCATGGTATCTAAGAATGGAGAGTATATTCATGTAGCTTGACCTCTTTCATAGTTTGTTGGTTGAATGCATCTTTTCCCTTTGGAAACAATGTTGGAAATTCCATAACAAACAATCCTTCAGTGGTGTATTCATTGAGGGGTGTAAGAGAAATTGGTGGCCAATCAATTGTAAGATGTGGGCGTTCCTCACCTAATTGCAACAACGCTCGCAATTCTTGCACTTCTGTGCGTGCAGGTGGTAGGTTTGACACAAATGATGTTGTTGCTTGCAAATTATCTTGCAATTGTTCTTCGGTTGTATTATTTGTTTCCATTAAACTAACATCAAGGGGGTCTGAAGTTGAAGTTGTTTCATTTAGAAGGTCAGAGATGTCAGTAGAGGCAATAGGCAAGCATAATAGGGAGGCCTCATCTAATTGGACATCTTTGTAATAAGGGTCATTACAAATCTTAAATTGCAAAGCCTAGTGAACATGTTCTCTACAAACATAGAAACTATATTGGTGGGTATCAACATTTTTTTTGTTTACTATGAGTATATCCAAGTCATGTATATGATGTGGCAAGTAATTTGCAATAACTGTAATATCATGAGGAAAAAAAATAGTGTGGCCACTATATTTTAGTTGTCCCCCTTTTGCATAAGTAACTTGGAGGATAGTGCTAACTCTTGATATGAGCATCTCCTCGATCTGAGATAGGTGTTGTAAACAAAGCGGGCTGCTTTCCGGGGTCCATGTTGTTCCCACTTTGAGAAGCAATTGCCCATTCTTTTAAAATGCATCTTAAACAAGACTACTACATTTAGTAGCCCCTAGTTTTATTCTTGGATATCGTTCCATGCAAATTTGGCATGTTGAAATGTTTGATAGGTTGTCCAACTTTGCATAGAAGGAATTCCTAGCGATGTAATAGTTTACAGGTATCAATGGAGGATGGTGGTTTTGGTAAGCTGAACTGGGGTGTAATGTAGACTACATTTTGGGTGTGTATGGTTGTGATGGGGAGGGGTTATTAGAAAGACAAGGTGGGGATGTTGAGGAGCTTTCTTGGTGATTATGATGGTTTTCTCTTCTTTTTCTATTAATAGACTCCTTATTTGCTTGGTACCTTAAACATTGAAAATGATTACGATGAGATCTTTGTGCTTCCATACATTTAGCTAGGGTTTTGATGATAGGGGTTGCTAAGGAATAGAGCAATGCAATATTAATTTGCAGAACAATTTTTGAAAATGTAGAAAGAAGGTGTAAAATTATGGTGTGTAAAAACAAGAATTCACATTTTATTGGAAAACATTGTGTGTAAAATCAAGAAATGATATTTCGAAACAAGTGCACAAGATAACTTTTTAGTATCAAAAAAGGCTATGTATAGATTTTATTTATAATTGTACAAACACATGGTTACAATTGGTGGTACTGCCAACAACAAAAGTTGTATAATTTAAGAAAACACTATATAGTATTGTGGAAAGAAAGAGGTACTTGCAAACTTTAAACAGGTTCTATCATTGTAATCACAAAGCTTTGTATTTCATTCCCAACAAATGAATTCACTGTGATGGCCAGTTCAAAGAAAAATTGACGGCCAACAACTTGGTCTAACACGTGTTTAGTAGCATCAGGATCCTCCATAAGTAGCTGAAAATTTTCAGCTAATACACTGAACAAACCATTTGTGGGTCCCTTGAATGCAATGGCTTTAAGAAGAGCACTTATTCCATCCTCCAAATCCAATTTTACCATGTAGCTAAAATCACAACTAGGGAGATCACTAGAACACTTTGGGAAATGAAAGCTATTGGGGCTCTTTTGTGCAACCTTCTTGTTACATTTCTTATTCCCCACCATAAGAGGACAAGAGAGGTAATAAAAGTTTTCCAAGTGGACTTTCAATATGCTTGCCTTTACACAAACATTTCCTTTTTTAGGAGAGTTTGTATTAGTGATCGATATGATGTCAACTGGATTTGAAAACTTGTTGGAAGAAAGATTATCTATTGAGAGGGAAATGAAGGGTGTCTCTTTCCCTACAAGGGCATATCAGTCATGCAACATTGAGGCTTCTAAATATTTTGGATTAATTACAATTGTAGTTGCAAAAATAGTATCAAGAGCTTTAACATGCCAGGAGGTTATATGTCCAGATTTGATCAAAATGATTGGAGGGGTTGGTAGAAGAGGTAAACTAGATAATTATTTTCCTTCAAATTCACAATGGCAACCCCAAAGTGTAACATCAATGGTCAAGCATGACATGTCTGTGATTGTTATAGTACACTTGACTGTTTCGGTTCCATCTCTCTTACGAATGGTTGATGCAAGGGAGATAGATAAAAGTATGCCAAGAACATCAACAAGGGAATTAATAAGCAGTGATAGTAGGGAATCAATTCTCTTGATATGCAATCTATCCATGGGGATTGTAGAGTCTACACATGGTGAAGGAGTTATGGTTGATGATTTTTGTAGGAAAATTTGAAATGGTTTTGTTGAGCTGTTGTATTTTTTATTAGCAACTTGTATGCAACCATTAGAGATAATATATAGACTGTTAGAGTGCACCACATTGTAAAACTCATCAACAAGTTCATTGAAGCATGTGATATGAATTTCATAGCGTGCTTTGTCAATGAGGTCAAAGTGAAATACTTTTCCTTCTCGGTTAGCCTTGTGAAATGCATGGATTGGAGTCTTTGTTAATGCTCTACCCTCAAAGGACCAATGCTTATAGTATGGGGTCAATGTTTTGATGGGGAGTATTTCAAAAGGGACTATGGTTGGTTGTTGGGTAGAGCTTACATCTTGGTGTAAAGCAACTGGGTCCTGCGAGCTAGTAGATGAAAAATGAGATGTAGCCTACAAAAGAGAAGTTGGAGTACCAATGAGCGATGCTTTATTTGAGACCATTTCAAGGTTGTTAATAATTATAGCCCTACAATCGAATGTTGTAAATGATTTAGGAAAAGAAAATCAATGAATGAGAGTACTATTCAAAAATAGAGAATTAATGGACATACATGTATTTGTCGAACACCTTGGATGTATATTCTTTAAGGCTGACAATAGACCTAATGACCATTTCTTCTTCAACAACAAGATTGTTGAATTGGCTAGGAAGCAAAGTTGGATGGGTGTGGACACCATCAGAGAGTTGAACCCGGTATTTAACATCTATTGAATGAGCTTGTTGTATAGCATCTATGGATGTAATCTGTAGAGTAGGCTCAAGATCAAAAATTCCTATAAGAATTCCTTCAATGGCATTTAGAGTTAAAGTTTCCATTTGGGAGGTGAGAGCAAGTTCAAGTGTTGTGCCTACGGGAAAGTTGAGAGTGTTACAACTGGCTATTATGACAAGTAAAATAAAGGTGCTTCTTAATTGTACAATTGTTGTTAATGGGGAAAACCATAATTGGAAGGTAAAGACGGGAACCTTAGGCTTCATAGTGTATGACCACATTGTTTATGTAGTTATTTATCAAACCATTGGTTTGTGAATGAGGTAAATTTGATGCAAGCTCCATAGTATAACACTTTGTTGGAGTTTTGTATTTGAAAACAATATTTACTGACATATTATGTGTTTAGTTTTTTATCTTTAAAAATAGCTACAACTTTCATATGGAATCAAGCATCTGAGTATTTAGTAAAGTTTAATTGGAAAGAATAAAATCTAGAAAAACACCATTTATTTGCATGGTGAACAAATATATTTATAATATCGAAACTCTTCTCCAAAAAGCAAATATAGGGAAAATTTGTTGTTTTCTCTTGTTTGTAATAGTATTAGAGTTGACTATAGAAGTCTATCTTTTTTGCTTACATTGGAGCCATAAGTAGGCATAGTATAGGTACACCAAAAAAGTGTGTATTATAGTTGACTATAGAAGAATATCTTGTTTCTTTACATTGGATTCATAAGTAGGCATAGCATAGGCACAAAAAAAAGACTTATAATGAACTACAGGTTGTCAAGGTAAATATGGAATGCAGAGATTATCGTGGGTGATGTAGCAATATTATAGTGTTGATCATATTTAAGGTCCCTCAGGAAATTGCACAAACCATGTAGTTTTCTGCAATTGGATTGGTAAGTTGACACTGAGGCTTGAAGCATCTCGATATCCAATTCTTCAATAGGACTTGATGTCTAACATGCAAGTTTGAGTTTGTGAACAATGTCCTGGCAACTATTAGATACTATTGCAGCAAGATGTTGGATAGTTGTGTGAACAGAGTTGGGCTTATTAATAGTAGATGATGACTCAGATACTACCAGTGTTGGATGCACTTCCATGGAGGGGCTAGGTTGTATAGGAGTATTTGTATGTGTAGCCATGACCTGGCATGAGTGGATAAAATATACATATAAGTAGAAGTGCAATATAAGAATTTAAGAATGTAAATGAGTGAGGAAAACATGGCAATTAATTACAAATAAATTAACAAATTACAAGAACTATGTTCTATATGTTGTAATTTACAAACATTAGATCAAACAAACGTGTGAAATGATCATGACAATTAATTATATAACAATTTTTTTTAAAAAATGTAACCTATATTTTAAATTGGTAGTACACAAAAATTATTATATGATGATGTATCTTGGTTTCTAGGCTAAGGCTAGTTGATTTGGCTACTTTCTAGGTTAAGGACAATATTCGGTGGGAAATCCATAGTATATCTAATTTCAATTTGAAACACAAAATAAGCAGTTTATATGTATCTTTTAAAGAAATGCACTCTTTCAATAACAATAAATGTGGTGTTGTAGTATCAAAAACTAACAAAATGGAAATGTAAATATCTATACTTCTCTCTTGAGAACAACAAGATTTGGATACCAATATTTTCTTAATGTATACAATACAAACCACAGAAAATGGTAACATACAAATAATACACACTAATAATAATTTTCTATATTTATATCATAAAATTCAAAAACATCTAAAAGGTATCTTAAACTTAGAAAACCAAAGTACATACCTGATTTAATCTTTTCAAGCACTTCCTATAATTCTTTCTTGTTGCACTTTGTCAGCCACTGCAAACAAAGAAATGATATTATGTTAAATCACACAATACATGTTCAAATAAATGGAGGACATGCACTATTTAGGTTGCACATCTCCCTATCACCATAAAAATGTTATTTCAAGACTTTTTCAGCTACATATCAATTTATCAAGGCATCAGTTTTGAAAATAAATATACTCATGATTTACAATATAACTCAAATGCATACACAAATCTTTGGAAATATTCATTTAACTGGAAAACATACCTTGGTAGGAAAGTTTATATTATCAAAAATGGAGTATTGTAGGGATATTGGATTTATAGTACTGTAATACCCTAGTTGATAGTTGTCTAAACATTAAAAACCTTACCATACTTTTATTTTTGAGGTCTTTAGTAAACCCATGCATGTTTCTCTCATTGATCTAGATATACAACATTACATAGGAAATTTAGAAAAAAAATTGCATACGAGATTCAGGATCATCATTGGAAAATATTGGAAACCAAAAAGCTTTAAATTTTAAAAGGAAGCAACATGAGACTTGCATACGTGCAAATTCTATAAAGAAAAACAATGTTGATATGACCCCATTAGAACTTCTAGGTTTCTATAAACTTTCATATAATAATACACCTAGACACTAATGTCTATCCTACATTAACATTAATACGTAGGCCTTAAATTTGATGGAAGTTTTTACAACCGATATGCATCAACATCTTTTGACAAGACACAACAAAATTATGTTGGAAATTGTCTTTGCTTGCAACTCTTTTACCTCACAATGGATGCTCAAAAAAATGCAACCAAAATTTTAATGATCACTAAGATTTCAACCTCCAAACTTTGAATACTAAAGTTACAAAATATAACCATAGTAAAAAAATAGGAAGATACAATTTCTCGTTATTCCCTATGCACCCACTAAATAATTCACTATCCTCCAAAATATTATTTCTTGTCAAACAATTGCAATGGAACTTCTAATATTTACACCCATTTCTTTCACTTTGAAATTTTCTCCATGTTCAAAACCAAATACACTGCACAAGTTGTTAGAAGAATACATATAATTTTTAAAAATTAAATTAAAAACCCTCAAATATAGTTCAATTCCTTTGTAAGAGCAATAGCTCTATCTCCTGCAAGTGCAGTTCTGTTTGTAAGAGCAACAACTCAATATAGTTCTATTTTAAGCAAATCATGTATGCGACGTATACTAGTATAAGTTTCATTTGGCTTATTGGTTGCTTTTGATCTATGAAAATTGGAAATGCATTCATCCACACATTTTGAAATTGTGTGGACATGTCTCATGGGGATGTAATCTAAATCATGAACTACAAACGATGTATATTTCTCTATTGGTAAGGTTCTTCTCCACTTCAAAATCCAAATGGGTAACCAGAAAATTTCAAACAGTATTCTTTCTCATCCCAACTTGACTAACTTTAGATAGAAATTAATCTAAATATGTACTATTTTTTGGGTTTGTATATTTGGCGATCAATTAAATGGTAATGTCAAATTTGTGCTAGGTTGGACCATTAGAAACGTTGTACACATGGGAGATTTTGTGAATTAGAAACTTAGAAAAGAACATCATTTGACACTAGAAAGCAGCTCTTATTACTAAATTGTTACTCTAATATTCTAAATTGTTAATAAGTTATTAACCTCTTTATCAAAAATCCTATTAAAACTTGATAGCTATAACGTTGTTATATTGTGCTAATTCAATATAATATTTAATAGTTTTTAGATGCATGCTTCACTTCATCTATTGTCTGTACTTGTTTTTTTGTCTTGTTCCAATTTAAAGCTAAGAGACAAATTAAATTTAAATTTTTTCCTTAACAATTTGAAATTAATTGAAACATATATTCACTCTACAACTTTAAGCTTGTTGATCACACCAAAATAGGAAATAATAAAACAAAAATAATTTTCACTCTATTTGACCAAATTTAAAAGTTTAATATGTTCTGGAAAGGGGAAATAATGAGAAATAAAACCCAGAAATCATTTAGCATGAATCTCAAACATGTATGATCAGTTTTTTCTGCAATTTAAGTCATTATTTTTTCACCTAGAGCAACAATTAACAACATAACAACAAAAAATCATACCCTATGGATTGGGAACTAAGTAAATATAATGTCATTGTATAATGATAATAAAATAATAACTATGAGGAAAAAGGAAAGGAAAGGAAAGGTCCTTTTATGGTCCGCGATACCAAGTAGTCTATTTTTGGGTCTACAGATGGCTTACAGTATATGGGACTCCCCGTACTCCCAATATGAGGGAGGCACCCAACTCGTGCTCCACAATATGAGGTGTACATACCTTACCCCCTGTAGGATTTGAACTTGTGACCTCTCTTTCAAGAGGAAGGAAAGATAAATATATCTTGAACATGCAATTTATCCACCAAACTATTGAGTAATTAAATGCATTCATCACTAACAATTTAAAAATTACCAGATTTATAGATCTATGATAGCAGCAAATTGAATTCAACAGTGCACCAAATAAAAGCATGATATTTCATTCTTCATATTCTCATAAAAAGACTATAGGCTTCCATAAAGTACTCAAATTAGTATATACACACATACTTGTGTAAGTAATAAGGAATAAGGAATTACAATAAAGAAGAGTGGAGTCTAATTTTATGTAACTATAGTTTAAGGCTCTAAGGCCATTGAGTCATACACAAAATAGGTGAAGACAAGAGCCAGGTTATATCATATCCCACATAGTTGTACTATCACTGTTCACATATAGAGCGGTTTGATAGGGGATATATTCAATTGCAGCAGTCTAAAGTAAAGACTACATTGGTCTATAAATCCAGTGTCAAATAATGGAGAATCCCTATTTCCTAAACCTTTCTTACTTAGCATGTTCAAGCATGCATCAGATTGAATAAGGCTCTTGTAATGTCTATCAAGTTGTCCTTTAACAAATTGAAACAAATTTATCCTATAATAGTATAATAGATTTTTGTGAGCATGTGTATTGAGAACTCTCTAAACCCATTAAATTTTTCAACAATCAAATGGGTAATGTTTATTTTTTATTGAATTTTTTTAATCTTTCACTGTTGGATTGTTTAATGCATTTTCTAGGTGTGACGCTTATCACTCTAATAAGCTCTAAAATAGGAAATGATAGCTCTAAGATTTCCTTGAGTATAGTTTATTTTTTTTGTAAATAGTACATGCTAAATCTTGTTAGTTGATTCACGTGTCTTGTCTATACTCCCATAGTTGCATGGGGATATCTAAATCATCCACGTGCCCAGACTAAGTTCCATATTTTGCATGCATGTTGAATATTGAAGATACGAGGAATAGGGGAGAGGATTCGGGAGGTGTGAAGTAGAAATAGATGAGGTGAACAAGTCCAAAGGCACAAGGATGTATGATGAGGCCTCTAGTAAAACAACATGGCACACATTCTAGGAATTTTGAAAAAATATTCAACAAGCTCAAGGGATAAAATATAAAGAGCCTAGAAATAGGTTTCCAATAGAAATAAGACAGGTCTATAGTTTTAAAAGAGGAGAGGCTTATTAATGTAAAGAGCTTCAATGAGGGAGCATACCAGTGCAATTGTACACAGTGAAATGCTATGTATATATTTTCATTGCAATAGATATGTATATTTTATTTTTTTTGGAAATATTAAGATCTTTCTGCTCATCTAATTTACTCTTAACTCTGATATAAATTAAGATAAATTTTGTTGAGGATGTGATTAGTTTTGGTTGTAAAGATGGTATACAGAGTTATAATCCATTTTTTCTGGTGATATATTTTTGCAATTATTTGGTTGCAAAAGTCAAGTCTAGATTATCGAGTACCGAGAATGAGCAAGGAATAAATGAGAGGTATTTAAGGAAATTTAATGAGTAAGATTGCATTTTTGTGGATGAATCTGAGTGTATTATAATGAAGAGTGAGATGGGTATCTAGTATAGGAGTTCAAGAATTGTGGGTTAATAGTATTGAAGGTGGTCTATGAAAGGATAGATTGAGTAAGTTCTAGTTAAACATAGTTGCTTTTGTTTAGAGGTGGGAAATGACAATATCTTTTAGCCAATAATAATATTCCTTTGTTGCGGATTACTATTTTAGTGTCTGGTTTTCTTTGTAGATGGTGGTTGTAAGGATGCTTGTAGACAATTTTTTTGGGGAGTAATCTTAAGGGAGGAGAGATAGGATATTTTGGTGTGGGTGGTAGCTCTACTGCACTTCCTCTTGGGCAATTGACAGGTGTCAAGGAAAACTACATGACCTTTCTCAGCAATCTCCCAACTTCTAGCAAAATGGGAGCTTTCAAAGAGGGTATAGAAATCCATAAAATTATATCATAACAAAAAGGGGAGTTTATGGAATCATACAGAAGGAACGTCATTTACAACCATGCTCTTCTTAGGAAAAGGCCCCTCTGCAACCCTGCAATTCCTTCCAAAAGAACCCAGATCATTATTATATGCCTACAAATCCCAGGCCCTAGATGGACCATGCCCAAGTGGTGAAGATGGGTCACTTGCCATTGATAGGGCTTGAGAGTGAAGCAAGAGGCATGGAAGGCTCTTGGAGATATGCCCAAAGCACATGCCAAGAGATAATTTATTGGGTTTCTCACATACGTATTTAAGTAAAACAATTTTTTGGTTTGTACTAAAATTAGAATTCTATTCGTTCCATTTTTTATGTAAATTACCCAATTTGCTGATTCTCCACATTTAGAAAAATAACAACTGCAGCAGCCAAAAAATAGATGCTCAAAGTGTGATTTGAGAGCCACAAAAACCTTCACAAATAAGCAACTTACAAAGGAAAAAAAATTTGTTTTAATAAGGTTGAACAAGCAATTCATTTAGAAATAGAATTAAAATTAAATATTTAATATCCAGCACCAAAAGTAATTTCTTTTACCTATTCAAACAGTCCCAAGATAATTATTTAGGAAACAAAGATACATGGAGACATCAAATTAAATTAAATAGGAACACTTCCATAAGAATATTGACAATAAAAGGCATAGAATGTAGGGTTGCCAATGAGGTAAACTTTCCTAAAATATTTCATAGAATATACAAGAGATATATCACTAGAAACAAAAGCATTATCCACAATCAAAATTTTGCAGGGGAAGGAAATGGGCAACCAAAGAGGCTAGCTTATCCTAAGCTTCACTAGAAATAATGTGTTCAAAAGGTCAAATTATGCAATAAGTTGTAATTATCTGAGAAATTTGTTTGAATTAAAGTGGTAATTTTGTTGCATATTTACTTGACTAATTTATTTTTTTCCAACAATAGATACAATTTTATGTAGTGAAGGTGTTTGTGCTATTATTATTTTTATCGTGTTTGTTCATTGAATGGTTTGCAACACCCAAGGCCATGGAAAAGAGTAAAAATAAGAGCTAATGCTCGAGCAGGACTTGCTTTCTGGTCTCTATGGGAATATGGCTAGAATTCATAGTGGAAACAAGAAAGAATGATTGATACAGTTGTGATATTTTGTTCATGGTTACAAACTTACATCAGTAATAGTGACTTCAGTAGACAAGGAAAGCTTATTGTGAATGATGGCCTATTGGAATTGGTTTTTCTCTCTAGAAGTGATTAAAGAGGGCATAAATAAGTAGATGGTATGCACAGGTCAGAAGTAGGTCTTGTGTGTTCTGAAAGGAAATATTCTCAAGGTGAGGTTACCTATCAAAGGAATGGTTTGGGTTTGCTATGCGTTATTTCACTTTTGGTTCAACTTTTCTAAACGTGATTTCTATCACCTTGTATGCATATGTTTATTGCAGATCTGCTTTTTATAAAATGATTTAACTAAATTGAGTCTTGGATCGCTTGTGTCCTTAAAACAATGGGGCCTTCAATAGCATACAAAATCAAAAGGGAAAATCTCCCAAAGCATGGAAAGTGACTTAACGAAATAATCTGCACAAATTGTCTTGCTATCAACGATGCCAGTAAGAAAAAATGGCCAGAGATCACTTCAAACCCTATCATTGTGGATTGTTGTAAAGTGCAAGAAACCCAAATTTAGTCTATAGTTGCTACTTCAAACTATTGACAATAAACAAGAAATAACTAAAAGAATGTTGGAAATTACACCTCCCAGATTTTTGCTTTAGAAGATTTTACCCAAATGTAAATATGAATATCAATTTAGGGTTTGGGGAATCTATTAAAGGGGTAACCAACTTACCTCATTTCGTCGACCTATCAGGGATGTCGACTACCTCAACATTCATTACTCTGATGAGATATTTTGCACAAATATTCTTCTTCTTCCCACCTGCTTGAGTGATAGTTATGAGGGTAACCCAGCTAAGTCTTCAAGGCATTCATTGTCATGTGCATTAAAGACCCATGACTCAACAGGCACCGACAATAATCCTGACGACCTGAGTAAATGCTAAAAACTCTATGGCAAGTGGAGAAGCCAAAGGCCAATACCAGCAAGGAAGAGTTTTGGAAAAGGATGAATGACCACAGAGCATTTGATTTTATTTCATTCCCTATGGACAGATCTTCATTGTTGGGCATGAAAAAGGCTCGCAAAAACTGAGCATGGGGACACCTTCGGCATAATAATATTTTTCTATAATAATTAGCACACATTTATCTTAATATCTTAAGAGTATGTGTTTATGTATTTAAATTTTAGTTGTATGTGGTTAGATTAGACAATTAATAATAAATGTTAAATAATGGAATGAAATAAACTTAGATAATTTTAAATTTTTTCCTTTAAAAAATTAAGTATTATTTGATTATGAAATACTTGTATATAGATTTAAAACATAAATTAATGCAAATGAAAAAAGAAAGTTGTTATCAAATCGATAAAAAATATTGTAAATGGAAATAGAATATTTCCATTTAGTTGTTAAATAAATATTTATTTGGCATTTAAATGTGATAAGTGAGATTTTGGATGCTTTTACTAATATTTTTGAAGGATTTGATAGTTGGTTTACCACTAAATGATAGCTGAAACTTGTTTTCCAACAACTCAATATTGGTTTGTAAGTGTGAGACTTGTTTCAGGCTCAAATCTCACACTATATGTGGGCTATCGACTAATTACTATATGAAATGATGTTCCTTAAAAGGCAAGTTAGCAAAAATTATAACATTTTTTGAAACTGACGTGTGATTTACAAAAATGATTTTATAAAATGTGCTAATAGAGATTTATTTGCAATATTTTTTTGTGTTTAATATGTTAATGTGGTTTTCCATGCTTTGATATCTACAATCAATAGGTTTTCATCCACTAATCACCAATATTGAATGTGTTTTCATTCATCTAATATTATTTGTTGAAAAAAGGTTCCCAAACAAATCTTGATAGACTTTTGATAAGATAAAAAGAGATGCCTCAAATGTGAAATCAAGCCAACAAATAAATATAAGACCAAATCAAAATCATCCTCTCTTGAAAAATTAAAAAAAATATCATTTTCATCGATTTCCCTACCAAAATAGGCTCCCATAAATATTTTTCTTAAGTAGTGTCTTGACAAAAAATATATAGTAATTCTCTCTTTCAAATTGTCATAAAGTCAACTATATGATCTTGATGTTTGTTAATTTCTTTATGAGAAGTCAAACAATCTATTTTCAATTGTGAGAATAATAATATAACATAATTATATAATATAATGAATATTTAATTGACCTCCATCCATCTTGAATATATAATTCATCATGGTTCAAACATTAAATGTTAATTTTTTATTTTCAATCTCCTTCTTTAACCCTTAGCAATTGTTACAATGGGAAATTTTTCATAAAATTAAATTTGTAAAAATGGGATATGATAGTTTAATAATTAGTTTTATATAAATATTTCATATTGTGTGACAACTAGAGTGTTATCTTTATCGAGCTATAAAGCTATTCCATCATTAGTAGACCAAATAGATTAGGTCCACATTTGTTGCATTAAAGAGCCCATTCATAGAAAGGATATCAATATTCACTATTTCTTGGGTACTGAGTAGCTAGATGACATATTAACCAAACCCTTTTTTCTTCATTTATAAAATTTATTTGATTCCAAGAGGCAAAAAATTTAGGGATGGATAATCATATTGTATCTCTCTTTCTCTTTTTTTGAGGCTATTTTCTCTTTTCTTTTT
>VDFB02352228.1:0-22915 GCA_007258455.2 Sequoia sempervirens | reverse complement strand
TTGTGGAATAAATTTTTTCTTGTTGAGTATATCTAGTTTATCCATGTCAAGGTTCGAAGATCCGGGTGAAGATTTGATCAAGTTATGGAGATTTGTATTTTGACAGTTTTTATGTTACTTTAGTTTGTGTTCTTGAATGAATATCATGTGATTTCAGTAACTTCAATTCCTATGAATTCCACTCTAATGTTTCATGATGCTTGTGGATGGTTCTAGTTCATGCTCTATCTTTTTTGCATGTCTGCATTGATCATTGTGCTTGTGATTCAATATTTTCTTGTGCATGTTCATGTTGACAAGGTGTTGAAGTGTGTTGTGGATCTTCAAGGAGTAATTAATTAAAGCGGTTCATGTTTGAGGATGTTATTTTTAGTCTTCACTATGTTGTGTCCAACCTTGGATGATTCACATTATTAATCTTTATTTGATCTGAGTTGATTGTTTATATTCTTTCTCGCTATTTTGTTAAAGCTGACTTATAGCAATGTAATTTCTTGTTGTAGATATATATAAGTGATTTTTTTATCATTTGGAAGTGTGATTATGTGAAGTGTGCAAGTCTTGTGTGTGAATATTTTTCATATCATTCAAAAGTAGAGTAGAGAGTGAAGAAGAGTGAAGAAGTGTTCATGTGCTTAACCAGAACTATAACCAGGCATTAGCAGATGCTATTTTCTCAGTTCAAAGTCTAATGGATTTAATCAGAACCTTTCTATAAGATAGTGTATCTTCCTTTGTAATTAAGTAGTGATCTCTAGCCAGTGTGCCTGAATGCATGTGCATTCCCCATTCATATTTTTTTATACTTTTAAAATGGTATAATCTTGTGGACTGACCTCCACTGTGGTTTTTCCCCTAACAAGGTTTCCACGTAAAAAGATTGGTGTTATGTGTTCTTTTTATGTGTTGTTCATTTATGCTTTCATGATTAATGATCAGATATAAGAATAAGGCTAATAAGTTGAATAAGTTTGAAATTTGGTGACAATTGATTCACCCCCCCTCTCAATTGTCTTCCCTTGAGTTTCCAACATTCTTCAACAAGGTGCAAACTAGATTATGATGTTAGAAGGATGTGAGAGCTGAAGTCAGGACCTTACTAGATTATGATGTTATGCACATGGGAAAGAGGAAAATACATTTAATGATTAAAGGGAAAAGGGATAAGTACATCAAAATCAAGAGATTTGATGGGACTGCGTCATATTACATAACTGGGAAGAAAAAGCGGCTCACTTTGTGGGTTCATTGGAATGGTTGTGTAAATTTGCAATAGGTGCTCAACGCTAATAGAGTCTACAGTAAGGTGAAAAATAAAATGGGGGGGGACAGGAAAAGATTTGAGCCAAATAGCTACAAGGTGCACATGAGGAATGATAAGGTCTGGAAGCAGATTGTAAGAGGTGGGTTGGTTCCATTTCTG
This sequence comes from Sequoia sempervirens, assembly GCA_007258455.2. NCBI lineage: Eukaryota > Viridiplantae > Streptophyta > Pinopsida > Cupressales > Cupressaceae > Sequoia > Sequoia sempervirens. The sequence continues at coordinate 21,492 of VDFB02352228.1, read as the reverse complement.
GAAAAACTTCATGGGCCTGATACTAGGGCTACAAACTATTTTGAGAAGAACTGGAACAATGGCAAAATAATCCTCTTTGGGAGAAAGGTGAAAATGGATGAGAAAATTATAGGGGAGGTGACTGGAATTTCCACTGAGGGTGTGAAGTTTTATCGCGACAAAAGGTTTTTCAATGAGGTGGTAATCAAATTCCCTTAGAAGGAAAAGGAGAAATTGAAACTGGTCAAAATTTCCAACAGCTATTTCAAAATTGGCACCATCAAGGCACTGTGGAGAAAGGTGCTTCATGTTATAATGAAGTATATCACCCTGGATGGGAGATTCACCAAACTTTATGGTCATCATTTTGCCATTCTTAACCACTTCCGCCATAAGGTACAAATTTCTCCGCCTCATTATATGTTTTGTTCATTGAGTAATAGCCTTGAGGACCATAAGAAAAATCCTAGGAGATACCCTATTCTTCATTTTAGTCTTATTAGGTTAATATATGAACACTATCAAATCCTACCGGCTTTATCCAAAACTGATGCCTCCATGACATCTGAGGACTATGACACAGACAGTGGGGGTTTAGAGAATCAGCCTTACCAAGAGAGAATTATTGAAGCCCACCCATCCTCTGAGCTATCTATTAAGAAAACCTAGCCTAGAAAACCCCAGCTTGCTAAAGTTAACCCTGAGACCTACCCCGACTGCCCAGTCCCCTTAAAGAATCCCGCTCTCAAGGGCTCCCCTGCCAATAAGTTGGTTTCCTACTCTGCGGACTCTTTGGAAAACAAAGCTAAGAAACCTAAACTTAGCAGAAACTTTGTTCCCAACCATCCTACCTATTTCAAAGTTGATGGTACCAGATTTCCTAGCTCCCCCAACTCGGATGATGTTAACCTCATTTTAGACCGGGTTCAGTCTAACGATATTCTAGCCTTTGCAAAAAATGGCATTGGAGACATTTTTCAGGGTTTTGAAATGGGCCTATCAAGAAATTAATGATCTTAATCAAATAAATAGGGCTCTACATAGTAATTCAGAGGAACTAGAACTGAAACTAGCTGCTATTAGCAATGAAGAAGGAAAACAAAAAAAGAACAGTACTGGAACAAGAGAAGGTGACACTGAGGAAAAGTCTAAGACTCTGGAAGCTGAAATTCTCAAAATAAAAAATAACATGAAATCTATTGTGGAACAAAACCATAAAATGGCTAGGTGGTTATGTGCAAGATCATCATGGAAAAAATAGGCCTTTAAGTGGCAAAAAATTCAAAAAAATCAGTGTTAGGTAACTTGACGTAAAAATTTGAATCAGTTATCTATATTATTTCAAAAATATGTAAGAATAGAATCTGTAGAAAATTTAATGTAGTTTCTAAACTACTAGGTTTATTTAAAAATAAATAAAATCTATTTGGTGAAAAATTGAAATTTCAATGCAGTAGTCCTTAAATTTCAGGGAAAAAATAAGAATTAGGTGTTTGTCTGACCACCCTAGCCATAATAAAATGATAATATTTTTTTATAAGATTTTATATATAAGTAGAAGACTCATTTTTGGATGTGATGCATATTTTTTGTAATTTTTTTCCAAGTAAATAATTAATTATGAATTTTTTATGACAACTTTTAAAAAATATAAAAACTTGTATGTCTGACCACCTTAACTTGGTCAAAACTTCATGAAATTAAATTTTTATTTTTTTAATCCTATAGTATGCGAAGCATAGAATGTGACGCATGTTTCGAATTCAAAAAATGTGATACCGTTTGAAAGTTATAAATTTTTTTCAATCACCCTATTGATTAGGACTTTAGTCGTAAGTTTAATAGAAAATGAATAATAATTATTTATTAAATTCAAATTAAAGCATAATTTATATTTGCAGAAAGTTGAGAATCTCTTCTAAAAACCCTTTTCATTTCATCAATTTTGGATAAAAAAAAAGTCATCAACCACATACCTTACAAATACCCATAATATTGCCATTTTTTGGCCGATCATGATCCTGCACATACCTAGGTACAATGTCATCATCATCAATGCAATGTCTGAAAAGTGGGAAAAGACACAACAAGGCTCACTGGTTGTTGACCTGGAAGAGGACAAAGATAAAAGCATGAACGAGGACCAAGGTATATAGAAAAGGACCCATGCCAACCTTAAGAGGAAAGTGCCTCCTACTACCCAGATGGTCCAGATTTTAAAGAGGGGGGTTCAGGATATGAACGACTTGGAAGCTGAGACTGCGGAAATATTAAAGGCCCAAATTTAGTTGTTGCTAGAATTTTTTTTGGTTTTTTGGTTTTGTGGCCTTCGCTGGCTTTTTTGGTGGCTGTGGACTTGTCTTGATGTTGTTTTTACAGCCTTTTTACTTTTGGTGTCTTTGACAATCTTATCTTTTGTTTGTAAACTTTGTGGTTTCAGGTCACTGTAAAACCCATTTTTTCCTCTTTCAAAAAAATTCTTCAATAAGGTTGTGGTGAGTATAGGATATTTCAATGTTTTTTATTCAACATTCTTTGCTCATTTCATTTCATTTATTCATTAAGGGTTTTATTACCAAAGTGGGATTTGACCAAGGCAAATCCCTATACTCTAACCCTTAACCATTTTCCCCTTTTGCATGTGTGCTTGCATACTTTTGTATGTAGATTTATCAAGCAATTAGGTGTTGAAAGGTAGTCAAAGAGTCAGCAAAGTGTTTCAATTCAACTAAAACCTATTCAAGGTTGGAGACAACCTACAGTCCGTTTTCTACAGATTTGACTCCATCAATCTGACAAGAAGACAAGTGTAGGTCTGGAGCTGCAGAACTAACGTTTGATTTCACAAAATTTTGGAGGAGGATTGATTCATCATCAATGGTGAATGAGTCACCCTTTAAGGTTGAAAAAGGTGATTTTGTCAAATTCCAGTTCCAAATAGCCAGAAACCTATTTCAGAAGATTTTACCAGTAGGAGGATTGATTCGCCATTAGTAACGAATGAGTCGTACTAGTCATAAACAATGATTTTTCCAACATTTTAGAATCTTCTCAAATCTGTAATCTATCTCTAGGTGCACTCCTTCCCATCTCTTTTAGTTCTAAGTTAATTTGTGTATGTTTCTTATTCATTCTTGCAAACCTCACTATGTTTTCAAACATTTCATATTACATTATTTTTGCATTCATAATCAGTCAATTGCATCATTTAGTTGCATCTACATCATTACATTTAGTCTTAATTACATCATACAATCCTCTATTTGAATGAACCACTTAAATATTGGGGTTCTATCTCTCTCCTTTAAGCTGAAAGATACTAAGAGTGTAAGAGAAGCATATAAAAACACAAAATTGTTAATTCATTTTGGTGAACCTACATATTTAGCAGTTTATCTTTCTAATTTCAATTGCATATTGCATCCTAGGTGTCCTCTGCATCAAAATTCAATTAGGTTTTTTTTTTTGCAACCTAGGGTTTCTCAAATTGCTTTAGTGAAAGACTCATTTAGACTTTATTTTTTGCATATCATATGATTCAAAAACTGAAAATTTGCATTTGCATCCTCATTTTGCATCTAAAAAGAATTGAGATCACTTTAAATTTCCTAAAAACATAAAAAATATCATTCCTAGAATCATTTGCCACCCTGGGTGAATCAGTCTACCTGCACATTTTAAATAACATTTTCAGGCATTTTCTGGGTATTTTCTACATTACAGCTTTTTGTAGTTACTTTTTGTTGTACTTTCTATATTTTCTTTTTCTTTCTATTTCTTGCATATTAGTTTACTTTTATTCATTTCCATCATGGCTTTCCGCTTTAATAAGTTTTGGAATTCATTGAAATCCCTAGTAGACATGTCCAATTGTGCCTTTGGTTATGATCCTAATGATCTTGAGCTTCCTCATGCTCCTTCAACTCCTCATGATTGTCCTCCTCATGATGTAGACATCATTGGAGAAGATGATGATAGCATTAAAAATTTCTTAAATGAATGTGTTGATAACATTGAAGCTAATGCAAGCTTTTACCCATCCATGAAGTTACAAGATCTTTCTACTATTGAACCTCCTGATCACTTTGGATACCTATATCTTGAAAGAAATAAAGGACCTAAGTTCCCTCCATCAAGTGGACCTAGTTCCTCTAAACAACCACATCCTCAACCATTTTATGATAACAAAGTCACAAACACACCAATCAACCTTGAAGAAACATATGGAAAAGGATTTACTATCCTAAGTAAACAAGGTTGTGACACAACAAATGAGCATAATATTCACCAACTTCTCAAAAAAAAACCAAAAGAAGAAAAAACAACATGATTAGGGTATAAAGATCCTCCTCATGGCGACAAGCCTCCTTTTGAATATTGGAGACTTCGAGATGATGGTACAATGATATTTGATTCCCCTCCTAACTTGAACATTCTCCTTCCACGTGAACAACCATTATCTGATTCCAATGAGAAGGATGCTAGGATCCCTATGCGTTCTCTTCCTTCCATTCATGAAAATGGAGAAACTAGTAAACGAAAATGACCATACAAATTGAAGAAACTAAAATTTCCTCTCCATCCACCACCTGAATCTGAAAGGAGACTTCAATTTCTTTTAAACAAAGGCCTTATACTCTTACCACCTATGAATAGGCTGGTCATCTATCTTAAAGATTCTAACATACCATTTTGCAAATTTCTTCATATTCTTGGACACCGAATTAATGAATGTTGCACATTAAAGGACATACTAAACAAGTATCACTTCACTGATACTGATTTCTTTCCTATCATCCCTTAAAATGACATCCCCTCATCATTCAATAGTTGTAGAATATTCTATTCTTTCTATTGCATGATCCTTTCCCATCATCTATCTCAGCTCATTCTTTCCTCACATTCAATGGGGGCAAGAATTTGTTAGCCTTGTCCTCGTAATGCATTTTTCTTTATCTCTTAGCTACGTTATTCATTTTCCACTTATACTACTTAAGATTGAGAAGTCAATAACTTGGTTAATGGTTGACTTAAATTTGCATTGCTAGTTTCTTTTTCATTTTTCCTTTCTCTTTAATTTGCTTGTATGTGCATGTCATGCTCCCCCGTAATGTGCATTTGATGTTGTCTCTCATTGTGCACTTCCTCTATTTATACCTCTATTCTTCTATATGTCGTACATTTTGCATTTTCTTTTTCACTTTTGTTTTGTGTTTCTCCTTTTGGGGATCATGTAAAGCATTAATACACCCTATGTCTCTTCCATGTTGACCCAAACGATCCGTTTTCCTTTTCACTTTTTCCTTTTCTTATTTTTTTCCTTTTGGGGATGACACATGGCATTCAGACCAAAATGTCTCCTTCATGTCGACCCAAAAGCTTTTCCTTTTATTTTTCCTTTTTTTTTTCTTTTTGCTTGTGTTTTCCTTTTGGGGACGATGCAAAGTGTTGAGACCACAATGTCTCTTCCATGTTGACCTAAAATGGACTTTTTTTTCTTTTTTTTCACTCTCTTTGTGTCATTCCTTTAGTTCTATGTGTATTTGGGGAATGATGACAATTTTGAGCTCTTTAATCAAAACATTGCAGTAGTGAACATACTGACCCTAAATCCATAGATCACTTATGTGTTTGGTGTGTTTCTTTCTAGGGGCAACCTCCTGTTCGGTGTGTTTCATATTGAGGACTAATTCCCCATCAGTGGGGAATGATTCCCACGTTAAGGCTGAAAAAGGTGATTTTGTCAGATTCCAGTTCCTGATAGTCAAAAACCTATTTTAGGAGATTTTACTAGTAGAAGGACTGATTCGCCATCAGTGGTGAATGAGTCGTGCTGGTCATCAATAATGAATTTTCCAGCATTTTAGAATCTTCTCAAATTTGCAATCTGTCTCCAGGTGCACTCCTTCCAGTCTCTTTCATTTTTGAGTTCATTTGTGCATGTTTCTTGTTCATTCTTGCAAACCTCACCATGTTTACAAACATTGCATATTACATTAGTTTTGCATTTATAATCAATCAATTATATCATTTAGTTGCATCTACATCATTGCATTTAGTCTTAATTACATCATACAATCGTCTATTTGAATGAACCACAAAATTGTTGGTTCAGATCCATGTTTACAAATATAAATAAAGTGAGATATATTATAGGTTATCGTTTATCACATTTAACTATGATAGTTTAATTTTTTAATGGGATAGTTCAATCGTTTAATGAGATAATTCAATTTTTTAAATATTTACTTCAAGTTCAAAGCACTCTCTTCTTGAAAATTCATCTCCATATTTAGATGAAAGGAATGACCATAGAAATAAAAATAAGCCTAAAATGAGTGAGAAGTAAAAAATAAGTCACAAGGAGCCCCAATTGTTGTATCATACTTTCCTTTAGGATCCAATCTCTCCTGCTTCTAGTCTATTTTTATATTTAATAATTTATATTAAGTAAAATATAAAACAACAATAAATATGTAATACAACAATTAAATTAAACATGCGAAATGAATTATCATGTTAGTGACATGATATTTCCACAATCCATTTTGAATGTATATATTTTGCTTCTAAATTTGATTGTGTGTGAGTTTTCATCAATGTTTTAGATCACACTCTATGATCCATCATCAGGATAGAGAGTTGAGGAGAAAAATGTGAATTATAGGTTACATTTGATTGTCATCCATGTTTGTAAATGTAAAGAATGTGAAATAAATTGTAGGTTATCGATTGATTATCACATTTAGCTATGATAGTTTAATTTTTTAATGGGAAAATTCAATCATTTCATGTGATACTTAAATTTTTAAATATCCACTTCAAATTAAAATTACCCTCCTCTTGAAAACTCATCTCCATATTCAAATGAAGAAGGCTATGACACTAAAAAGAAAAACAAGCCTATAATTAGTGAGAAGTCAAAAGTGGTTCACAAGGATTCCAAGCTAAAGTATCATACTTTCTTTTAAGATCCAATCTCTCCTACTTCTAGTCTATATTTATATTATAAAATAGAAAACGATAATAAATGTAATACACTATCAAACCCATTATGCATCATGCAATTATATTTGACAATAAAACTATGTTTGTAAGTTTGAAGAATGTGGGCATATATTGTATGCTACCAATTGCATGTGATATAGGTTTTGAAATCTTTAAAATGTGGGATAAGTATTGATACCAATTGGGTTACATTATTATTACATATTTATTTTACATAATATTAAAATTTTAATATATTTTTAATATAACATATATTCAAGTATATATTTATTTTATATAATATTTTTTTATAATAATTGTCTTAAATTAACATATCATATTATGCAATTAATTATATTTTATTATTATTAATCTAATATTAATAATAATAATTTAATATTAATATATAATACAATCTAAAAATATTCTTATATATTAATATTATATATTTCAATGATATTATTAGATAGATTATGCAATAATACTATATTATTATTAATATATAATATTTATATCACCCACATACCTAATATAATTAACTTTTCCCCATAGATTAAGAGTTTTTTTTGTTTTGTATATGTGTATTTAGTCAATAGGTGACATATTATATATAGAAAGAATGTTTAGCCTAACCTATCTTAGCCAAATCATTTTATCAGGTTGTTTGAGCAATTTACCTATCGACAACTAGGGGAGAGGGACCCATAGTGGAGCACCCTAACTTCACCTTTTCCAAAATACTACGTGGAAATTTCAAAGCACTCCGAATTTTGTACAATAGTTTATTTGACAACTCACATGCTTCTATATTTCATTATAGGGCCACATCATCAATATGATGCCACATCAACACGCTTTTTGTTTAGGTATCCATAAAAAGGCCCAAAAAAAAAGTTAGACCGATTGTTGTGCACTAAGTCATGTTTTATTGATGCGTTGATGTGGCATCACATGATTTGTAAGTTTGTGTATTTTATGGATAAAAAGTATTTTGCAATTGGATATTAAGGTGTTTCACTATGGGACTCACTAAGGACTACTTCTATCCCCACTATTAGAGCCCGCTCCACTATGGGCCCCTCTCCCCTAATCATATCACTACATTTATTAGCCTATCAAGACACGATAATCTACTGTTCCTAAAACACAGCTAAATTCATTAACCATCTAACAATAATACATCCACCCCATCGACCGACGCAACAACAATAAAAAATAGGGACCACCCCATCAATTAATACTTCACATTTGCATGCATTTGCAGTTATCCTTATTTACAAAGATAGGTAAATTATTACCCAACATCCCAACATGGAGATACATCGAACAAACCGCGTAGACTTATTGGACAGAGATTTACATACATTTAGTCTTCATATACTACACAGCCAATAGAATAGACATTTGACTGTATTTCTCCAAAATAACATGTCCCTCCATATGATTTATTCATTCACGTCATTTCCAGATTTTCTTCACGCTGTTAATCACTCCATGCACAAAGGAGAAAAACGGGTCGGCTATGTTACAATGTGTCGGCAAACGTAATTCACACGCCTCTTACCGAATATACCGCTCATACACTCCGACTGAAGAAAAACACGGCGAATGGTAAAATCAAATGGAAAAATTCGACGGTTCGCGAGAAGGAAAAATCTGATTTGCATGCTTTCAGATGCCGTGACAGTCTTCGATATGATCTCACATTTCATTGAGTAACAAAAAACAGCAAATTAAATACGTAGCATCTGTTATTATTTTTATTAAGAAACCCTGTGGATTTAAAGTAGTTCAAAACTGACGAAAAGCATTTTGAATTGGGAGGACCCTCGCGTCTCATCAATACCTAGGAATTCTCGATGGCACTTACGCTGACGACGGTGAATTTTTGTTTGTATTTGCTATGTACATTCACACATGTTTTATATTTTTGGAATTGCCTTCGACGTGATTTTACGGCACGCTTAAATGCACAAAATGTTGTGGTTGTGTCGGTGGAAGACGTTGGCCGCTAAGTAATTTAGTTTATTTATTTAATGTTAATTTGAAAATTACATTTGTTAGGCGACCCATATGTAGGGGAGAGGGACTTAGTAGTTTTAAGCGTATACTTCAGCTTTTAATTATCCCACGCCAAAATTTCAAATCAATTTTTTTACAGCATACTTAGCAAGTTCTCTACTTATAACTAAGCTTTCGGCCACATCATCAAATATGATGCCACATCAGATGCTTTTTGTCAAGGTGTCCAAAGTATCCAAAAATAGTGAGACCAATTCCGGCATTAAGCATCATGAGTAGTTGAGCTGATGTGGTATCACATGATTGGTTGCTTTTAGATCAAAAGCATACATTTTGTTTAATTATGGGTGTCAAATCACAACTATTAGACATTATATAAACAACTATTGGATACTATAATTACAATTTGGTGCTAATTGGACCCATCGCACTCATCGCCCTCTCCCTACCATAGAAATATTTTTGGGACTTGATAAATTGCTTTACAGATTATTAACCCTTAAATTATTGTAGGGTAAGCCTTCTCAATGATCATTAGGCCTTTATGTAGCATCGTATTGCTCAATGTTAGAGCGAGAGAGAGAGAGAATCGTAGTTTTCAAAGTTTATGCAATCATATATATATATATATATATATATGGGAGATCTTAAATAGTTAAGTTTCAAATTTGGTTAAATAAAAGTATTTCTTTTGATAAAGGTAACAAGATTAAAATGTTGGATATTAAATCATACCAAAAACAAAATTAGTAATAGGCATAGATTGATTAATTACAAGTAGATTAGTTATAAAATGTACATATGAATTAATTAAAATGCAAATTTTAAACAAATATACTAAGTAGTGATAAATAGACAAATAAAACATATTAACTAAATATAATATATACTTATATCTATAAAAAAAAATGACCTAAAACTATATGAACATGTCGTACTAATTTATTCAATTGTAAATCCACACCCAAGATAATGATTGAAGAGAAATAATAAATGGCGGTTCTTGTCTTTGGATAAGGCAAAACAAATGGATGGTTTTTGACGATCTCTTTGGGGTCTTTATTATGCCAAGAGGTGTTTATCAAATGTATAATGGAATTTGAAAGTTTGTGTACCATTTTCTGTTTGTTGTCTATATGCATATATAAAACATTATGTCAATAATAATTATTATAATATAATAATATAGTAACAAAAACAATAATATAATAATAATAATAATAATAATAATAATAATATAAAAATAAGAATAATATAATAATAACTAGTAGTCGCATGCACAGGCATGCAATGATCCGCTGATAGGGGTCCACCACAAATGGCCACCCAATGGAAAATAAGGAAGAAGCTTGTTTTTGCAATGCAATGTGAAGTGTAAATATTGAAAAATATTTTCAATTGTTTGAATGAGTCGAAAATGGAGAACATGTTAATTATTCAATATGGAATAACGAGAAGTTAGTTTATAGTAGGAGGTGAATATTTCTTTTGTAATAATTCCCTATGTTGTTGATACTCTTCGATACTCTTATGTGTTGGTTTTGTACTTGGTTTGTGATGGTGATTAGTTCACCAGATTGGTTGTGTGTGGATTCATAGTTTGGTTGGTTTGCTACACTTGACATTACTTAAGATGTTTGATGATACATTATGTGGTGATTACATTATTGGGTTATGTTATGGTTTTCTTTGATAATATATATGGTGATGATGTGATTATATACTGTTATGGTTTCTGATGTGTTTTCTAGTTAGTCTTGGTGAAAGGACGGAGTGGCATCACTCACTTGCGAGTGCCCTGCTACCTTGTGTTTTCTTTTCTTGGTGTGTCTGCAATGGAGATTTACATGCTACTTGACATTTGTTTCTATGCAAGATGCAGGTATAGGACTCCGACTCTACCTACTTGAAAGGTCTGAGTGTGTCCCATAAACCCAACATGTATGATGTTGAAAAGGAGTTGATAAGGAAGTGTCCCTGTCCCAAGTCTGTCACCTCATTGTGAGTCTTACGGTGTCGTGGTTTTGACCTTGTCCTTGTTTCAATATTGTTTGTTGTTGATTATTTATTTTATTTGTGGATAGTTGTTATTTAATTTATCTTTATTTGATATGGGATTAATTAATGTTATTTTGTGGATATGATTAATTGTAGGTAACTATAATTCAGTTAAATGTTGGATTTAAATATTGTAAATTAAAAGTTATTTAATTACTTAAAAGGTATAAATTAATTAATTTAAATAAATAATGTTTTATGATAATTGTAAATTATCTTTTTCAAAATATTAATATTATAAAATCTAAAGATAATATCATGTGAGGATAAGTGAGAAAATAATGAATTTTTAATTAAATTTGTGAGGTAAGTGTGAGCTTTTAAAGCAAGAAAAAGGAACCAATGCATGTTGTGGATTTTAGTAAAGGAAGAGGTTTATTTATTTTTCTATTTTTAATTAGTGTGAGAGGAAGGAGTTTCTCTTCATGGGGAATGGTTTTTGTTTTGGGAAGAAGAAGTAACAACAGTGGGAGAAAGATATGTGTGTGCTTCTCTGTTAAAAAATGTTCTTTGTAAGGAAAAATATAATATTGATCTAGAAGTTAGCTGAAAGAAGGAATCAGAGAAGGAACTGCAGAGTAAGTTTGTTTTTCAAAGAGGAAGAAGGGTTGCCATGTTTGGATTCAACATCAAACGAAGGACTCTAGGTTCTTTTTTATTTATTAATTCTTTTATTTATTTTTATAGTTCTGTAAGGGAAATTAAAATCATGTCTTCCATGCTTGAAATTGATATATATGTTTAAAAGAAGGTTTTTTTGTTGGAAATTTGTTTTTGTCAAACTTTTAAATCTTCAATAGAAAACTATTGAGAAACCCTCTGATCTCTCTTCAACAAAACTAGTTATGAAATTCTTGATTGGAAAAGAAAACAAATTTAGTATGGGGATTAAAATTGTATGCCCGGATTTATTTTGTGTCTGGAGAAAAATTGGACTGTTGTTCATATTATTTATTTTATATTTTGTGAGCAAATATATATATATACACCTATATATAGATAGAAATATATATATATATATACCTATATATATACAAATATATATATATATATATATAGACATTTACAAATGTTTATATTCTATCTCTTAAAAAAGTATATATATATTGCAACAAAGAATGGGTTTCTGGTGTGTTTGTTAAAAAAAATAATTATAATAAAATAAAATGAAATAAAAATAAAATAAATTATATAATATATATATATATATATATATATATTTTAGGGGGAGTGGTCGGCTGCTACCATACCACCCTTGACCCTATGGCAGATTGTATGCAGCCACCACAGACTGCGCACAACAGCCAATGGTTGTTGGGCGTAGCCATGTGGGGGTTGTGGCCTCCCCATAGGGAGGTACGTAGTACCTACGGGCTGTGTACTACTTTTATTAAAAAGTTTTTTGTAATTTCAATTTATTTAATTGTTTTTTTCTAATAATATATATATATTATATATATAAATATATATGTGTATATATATAGTTGTAAATCATAGTGAATCATATGGTTAATTTTATAATGTGATTTAAATACATGATTTTTTTAATATATGCTTTATTTATATATACACATATATGTATATAAGTATATACACATAAAAACATATATATATATATATATATATATATATATATATATATATATATATATGGTTATTTATGTTGAAATCATGGAACAATTAGATAATGTAAAAATTTGCAATGTTGGATATTTTAGTGTGATCAATTAAATTAGAAATAAACTATGTGGTTTAAATTAAGTTGTATGTTCTCAAATGAATTAATTTATTTATTTCTTGGTGAAATTATTTCCTAACGAAATATGTTTTATGGTGTTGTTTTAATTTTAGCTTATTCGTGTACGCAATTGTTTACTCTTGAAATTTTCATTGAGTCAATTATGGTTTTCTCTTAATTGGGATTACGTCTTGTGGGAAAAACCCTTAAGTTAGTTATCCTTCTATAGGAGCTTAAGTTACTTGTTAGGGACTTCCAGAGGCATGGGGAAATGATGTGTATTTATGATATTTTAATTTGATATTTGTCCCTATTTTAGACTACAGTCATGACTTTGAGTTTACATTTGGGGTTGTACCATTTTATGGGTGTATATTCATATGAATTTTCGAGCGACATGGTTGTTCCTCATGGTTGTTCTATTTTGTGGTTTAGTGTTTTGGTTGGTACAACCCCTTGGTATTGGATTTTATGTTTTGGGTTTCTAGGGAGAGTGGCACTACGTGGGTTCCAACGCACAAAGGGGATGTTAGGATAACCCACATTAGAGTTTGAGTAAAAAGTGATAACCTAATTAATTAATTAGGGGGTGGGTAGTAAAACATTAATAAGATAATTATGGATGCCTCATCCTCCTGTTAGGGCTTTCACAGACTAAAGGTGGGCTGAGAAGGCCGTGGTTGGCAAGATTGTTGCCTCATCTCCATGAGAGGTTAACGGTTCCGTACGAGTCACCCTATGGGGCTAACACCTAGAGAGGCTATTAGGATAACCATAGATGGGGGCGGTGCCTAGAGAAAGGCAGTCAGGATAACCCATGTAGGACTGTGCAATGACACTCTCCTCTAGCATTCCCTTGAGTTGTTTTTATTGCTAACCTTTAGAAGTGGTCTATTGATATGTTTTGGTGATTTATTGTTTCTATGTTTTGGGAGTGGTCTTTTGATATTATGTTTCCTTTGTGTTCTCTTGCTTTTCATGTCTGGAGTTTAGTCTTGTGTTTTTTGTTTGGATGTGTTTGGTCGGGGATCCTTCCTTATTTACTCCTAGCATGGGGTTGGTTGGGTGGAATGTGCTACGCACCCTGTTGGGTTCCCTATGATGCAGTTGTACCATTCAGTGTAGAGTTTGTAGATGCAATTTGATCCAAGGTTCATATGTTACCAGATATATATTTGTACTCCAAATATATTTTATGTATTGATGTATCCCTCCCACATGCATTGGGAAGAATTATGATGTAATTTTTATATTTGTTCATTGAGATGTACTAGCAGACTGATGTAATGTATAATCACACCATGTAAATCATTCTAGAACTACAATTTGTAAATACTTTTAATGTTATGTTGTATCTGTGGAAATATTTACTTTATATTTCCATGTTTAATTTATTGTAATTTGCATGTATTGTTTTATATGGATTGTTCTTATCATTTTGGTTATCGTTAATGAATGTTTAAATGAAGATATGTTAATGAATGGATTTCGCTATTGGAAATTTAATGTTACATCTGTTAACTTTGTTACATGATAGTTTAGGTAATGTCACCTCGTGTACCCCAAGGGACTTAGGTGTGTAACTTGAAAACATTAGTTATGTTAGAAAACTTAAAGTACATTCTTTATGTTTTTTTTTTAAAATTGTTGTGTTTTGAGTTGTTCCTTTGGGTTTTGCATGATGGGGTGTTACAACTTGGTATCAGAGCTAAGGTTGCTAATGTTGGGTTCTCTGGGTAGTTTGTGTCCATTAGGAAACCTTTGTGTTACCTCTTGATATCACATACCCCCAATTGTTGTGCAGGATCATGTCTTGAGGTAGACGTCATGGCCGAGGAAGAGGTCGGGATGGTGGCCATGGAGCCAACTACCAAATTCCATCACCACTGAGTTCCTACAGTTCAGAGCATGAGGAACGACAAAGTTCTCTAAACAATCTATCAGGTGGTGGTCAGAACTTGGAACAACCAGGTTTAGATGGACAGTTGTAGCATTTACTTGAGGAGATACTAGATAGCAAGTGGAAGAACATAGGTTGGGAAGGGAAAGGGAAAGGTCATCTAGACATGAGGAAGTAACAACTGATCAGGATACAGTAGTGGTGGGTCACATGAGAGACTTGTTGAGAGCATGACCTCCCACATTTGATGGCTCTAGTGGGGGTCTTCAGGTAGAGACGTGCTTGATTGACTTGGATAGATGCTTTGATATGCATCCCTATGGTAGTAATACTAGGGCTAGGTGCACCATCATGCACCTCAAAGGCTTCACATCCACTTGGTGGTGGCTAGAGGAACAAAACTTACATATTGACATCAACATGGTGACTTTGGAATTGTTTATGGAGAGGTTCAAGGCCCGTTTCCTTTCTGATTAGTGGAAGCAGCATAGAGCAGATGAATTCCATGAGTTACTTGACATATGGCAATGTCTGTGGAGCAATATGAGCATCATGTTTATGAGCTCAAATGTTCAGTATGTAGGGATTGGTAATGATGAGACAATGCTTGTGCAACACTTTTCTAGGGGCTTAAATGCCCAAATCAGTGGTGGAGTTAGAGCCTTCAAGTTGAAGAAAATAGAGGTAGCTGTTGAGAAGGCTCATGCGAGGTCTTCTGAATTTTGAGAACACCCCTCTAGGATGAAGTTCCTTGATGGTAAGGAACAACCACAGCAAATAGAAAAAAATCTGATCTCAGCGGGGGCTCCTGAAATCTCGAGAGGAGGAAAAGAACCGAAAGGCGCTGATGGAGTGGAACCGAGATCATTTTGGTAGTTGCACAAAGCACATAGTGGAGCACCTTCATGAGGGCGTTTCAATAGTCGAGTGGACCATATGGTGTCAAAGGATTTATAGATTGAGGCACGCTATTTCTCTTGTGAACAAGGACATATTACGCGAGACGGTGTTCACAAAGAGCACTTAGGGTTTTAGTCGGGAGACTAAAACATATACGGTACGACGATTGGGCAATGTGGGTGGAACATGTCGAGGTGTTTCTTGACAGGTAGAAATAATCAAGAAGAACATTAGAACCTTTAATAATCAAAGACATGAGGTGTGTTTTCATGACACTTCTTTTTTCCATTTTATTTTGATTCCGAGCATCGATTCATTCATTTCCAACCGGTAGTAGAGTGTTGTAGCAGGCCTTCAGTGGAAGTAAGGAAAGACATTAAGTGGTGGAGTCAAATTGGCCACTCTGAGGCAAAGGTCATGATTGAGTCACTGGTTAGGGTTGTAATTTGCAAATTGGGTCACTCATGACTACGGTGGACCTCTGAATCCTACCTCTTGGTTCTTATGATGTGGTTCTAGGTATGGATTGGTTGAGTGCCTGTCGTGCCATAATTGATTGTCGACGCAAGGCTATGCATTGTGTTGACAATATGGGTAATGAGGTTGAGATCATTGGTGTTCAGAGACCTATCTCACTACATTTGATCTCAGCCGTGCAATTAAAAAGGTGCTTCAGACAAGGTTGTCAGCTATTTGCCATGTCTGCTAATGATTTGGACTCAAAAGAGAGTCAAGGAATTTCATTGAATGACTACCCTCTTCTTAAGGAATATTCTAATGTTTTTCCAAGTGAAATTCTAGGGATGCCACCAAAGTGTGACATCGACTTCATAATCGACCTTGTCCCTGGAGCTGAGCCTATATATCTTGGGTTTACGAGACATATGCTTGGCCAAAATAAACCACACGGACAAAATAACCGGTCACAATAGCGAGGGGACAAAATAACGGTGTAATAACCCAAACCAAAATTGCCCATGAATTGAGAATAACCCATGGACAAAATATCCCCATAAGAATATATAGAAGGAAAACAAAATTTATAAATTACATGTATGTTGCTAAAAGAAGCTTTATTATTCAAATTTTCAATTAAAGTGTCCAAATTATGAGAATGCCTCTTATATAATCCTAAAATGTTACATGGTTGTCATAACCATCAACCAATCTTTTATTCTTTCTTTGAGTTCACGGTATTTTTTCCTGCTTGGTTGCCTAGTGTATCCAGCTATATATTTCTCTATTCTATTCTCTTGGAGACTCTGTTCTTTTTTCACTGCTTTGATGAATTTCTAGACTGAGCTGTGTGATGCTTGAAGCAATTCACTAAATCCTCTGTGCCACCCCTCAATGGTATTATTGGTTATGGGAAGATCATCTTGAGTAGCTAAATAGCAATTCCACATTGTGATTGGAAACTTGGGTGATTGTTTGTTGCCTCTTCTGGTTAGTCTGCCAATCCATGTGTCTTCAAATTAATCAATTATGGGTTGCAGGGTCTCCTCATGTTCTATATAATAAGGAGATTGCAGAAGTGTTTCAAATGCATCAATTACGTCTATTTGAGGCACGAAAGCTAATGCAACAAGTTTCTTGATCTCATATGCAAATACTTCATCGGCACTATAATGTGTTTGTAGACCTTCTTCTTGAACTTTCCTCCACAAGCATTGAGAGAAATGGAAAAAACATCCCCGAATAGTGGCATTTGGAAAATTTTCAGAAATAGCTCCCATGAAACCTAATTCAAAATCAATAAGTATAGTTTTTGGGTTTATATCAGGTTGAAGTTGTTTTAATTTTGTAAGTACTTGTGTATAAGTGGTTCTTGTTTTGTTGCTCATAAGAATATAAATGAGTGGAAATATTGCATCATTTTTCAAGCCAACAATCATGTACAACTGTTGAAAAATACTTGGCACTGTTTTAAATGTACCGTCACTAAACCAATTTTTAGATTCTTTCAGTAATTGCAAATTTTGTGTGGTGGTGAATATTAAAAAATGATTCTCATCATTACTGTCATGAAAAAGAAACTTTTCCCCTCTATTGGTAATTGTATATTCAACTGGTAAGATAAGATCTGCCGATGTGTGAGGATTTGGTGGTGGTGCTTCAAATCTTAATCTTTTTCTTTGAATCATTTTGGATAATGCATGGGTTGATGGTATTGCTCTTGCTACGAGTAATGAAATATTAGAGCATGAAGTAGCGATAATATTTCTTGTAGAATCTTGAGTTGAGCATGCCATGTCTTTCATTTCTTTCAATTTGTGTTTGACGGTGATCATCTCAGGTTTTGGAGCATGATTATGTTTTGTACTGCTAATCACATCACCAGATTCTATTTGTGTCGTAGTATAGCACCGACTTGAACATTTATTTGTAAAATATTCCACAACACCAGATCG
Source organism: Sequoia sempervirens (assembly GCA_007258455.2). NCBI lineage: Eukaryota > Viridiplantae > Streptophyta > Pinopsida > Cupressales > Cupressaceae > Sequoia > Sequoia sempervirens. Next base: position 3,497 of record VDFB02352228.1, on the reverse strand, counting down.
TTTTATTGATGCCTTGTCGATGAAACGAAAATGTGTAACCATCTACAATAAGTAAATTCTTGTTTTTTTGACTTGTTAAAAACTGAAGAGGCATTGTATATATTAAAAATTATGAAGAATGTGTTGGTTCCCTAAAAAGTATATTGATTTTTTGTACACTCTTTTAGAAAACCCTAGGAAAATTTAAAATAGTGTTAAAAAAAATATATTACAAAATATCTTCTTTTATGAATTTGGATTTCTCCTCTTCTTATCACTCTACACACTCTTACTTCTTCTCCCCTTCTTCCTTTCTTTACTTCTCTTAATTCTACCACTTTATATATCTTCTTAATGCCTTTTCATTTATATATTTTCATAATAACTCTTAATAAAATTATTCCCACGAAATTGCCTTTATTTTTATAATTATTTACCATTTTATAGGTTATTTAAGCATATTAAAGGTGTTTTAAGGCTATTTTAGGGGTATATAATGGATATATAGTCTAAAAATTACCTAAATAGCCTCTATGGTGCCTCACAATCATATTTATAATTTATTTTATGTCATTTCTAGTTTGCGATTTCAAAAGCCGGCCATGGTTGTCCAGCCGTTATTTTGACCACACCCAGTTATTTTGTCCATGGGTTGGTATTTTGTCCTTGGTTATTTTGAAAATTTTGGGGTTATTATGTCCTAGGGTTGGCATTCAGTTATTATGTCGATACTTTTATATCACGAATATCTTGAATTGACAAGCGAGTGCAGGGAACTTCACATTACATTTGTAGTTAGAGGAACTTTTAGAATAAAAATTAATCTATCTTAGTGTTTCTCCTTAGGGAGCACTAGTTATATTTGCAAAAAAGGATGGTTCACTCAGATTATGTATTGATTACAAGAAGCTTAACAAAGTAACGATCAAGAATTGGTATCCTTTGTTGAGAATTGATGACTTGTTTGACAAGATAAAAGGAGCTCAATTTTCTCCAAGATTGATCTTAAATCTGGTTATCATAAGTTGTGTATAGCTGATTCTGATATACATAAAACTACATTTCGCACTTGATAGAGACATTATGAGTTCACTATTATGTCAATCGGGTTAATGAATGCACCATTAGTTTTTATGTGCCTTATGAATGGAGTCTTCTGAACCTATTTGGATAAGTTTTTTCTTGTGTTTCTCGATTAAATCCTGGTTGACTCTAAATCAATGGAGGAGCACAAGGAACATCTGAGATATGTATTACAATGCTTGAGGGAAAACTAGTTGTTTGCCAATTTGGCTAAGTGTGAGTTCTATAAAATATACATGAAATATTTGGTGCACATCATCTTAGGTGTAGGTATTGCAGTGGATCCATTAAAGATCCAGGCTATTTTTGATTGGCCATCACCCAAGAATGTGCCAGAGATTCATAGTTTCATGGAGTTAGCGGGCTACTATTGGCAGTTTGTACAAGGTTTTTCTACGATCACACATCCCATTACTTTCCTTTAGAGGAAAGGGAAGAAGTTCATTTGGTCTAATCAGTGCCAGACAACATTTGAGACCCTTAAGGACAAGTTGACTAGTGCACCAGTATTGGTAGTGCCTGATCCTAATGGGGGTTTTTTGGTGTGCACAGATGCTTCCTTGGAGGGCTTATGAGTCATCTTGATGCAAGAAGGTCGTGTAATTGCTTATGAATCCTGCAAGCTCGAGGATCATGAGATAAATTACCCCACACATGACTTAGAGTTAGCCCCAGTGGTTTATGCCCTTGTGAGATGGAGACATTTTTTATTGGGTCATAGGTTTGAGCTTCATAGTGATCATTGCAGTTTGTAATACATATTTACGTAGCCAAACCTGAATGGCAGGCAAAGGAGATGGATGGAATTCCTTTGTGAATATGATTTTGAGATCAAGTATGTTCAAGGAAAGGAAAATGTAGTGGTGGATGTTTTGATTCAGTGGAGACATGAGCTTTCTGCAATGGCTCTTGAGGTTTATTTGAGGAGTCAGGTCCTCGTAGCACTTCCCACATATCGTTGGTATTAGGAAGTGAAGGCTGAAATTGAATCAGGCAGAGCTTTGGAAGGAAAGTTTGTAGGGTATTCAATAGAGTTTGATAGTCTTTTGAGGTATTTGGGTTGCATGTATGTGCCTTCTACTAAGGGTCTTCAGACTCTAATTATGACTAAGGCACATTGAGCTCCCTACTCTACTCACTTGGGAGTTAAGAAGATGTATGTAGATCTTTGTACACTATACTTTCGGGCTGGCATAAGGAGGGATATTGCAGATTTGGTGGCTAGGTGTTTGGAATGTCAAAGGGGCAAGGCAGAACACCAGCATCCTACAGGTCTTTTGCAACCGCATCTCATTCTGAAATGGAAGTAGGACATAATTTTAGTAGACTTTATTGTGGGATTTCCTATGACTTCTCAACGACATGATGCTATCATGGTCACAGTTGAAAGATTGACCAAGGTGGAACACTTCTCCCTCGTCTGATCATCTTAAACTACTTCTTCAGTTGCTAGAATCTTCATGGAATATATTGTTCATCTGCATGGTATTCCATGGAGAATCATTTCTAACAGGGGCCTAGTTTTCACATCTGCATTGTGGAAATCATTGCAGTGTGCCTTAGGAACTCAACTGAATTTTAGTTCTGCCTACCATCCTGAAATAGATGGTCAGATAGAGGGTTTATTAGGTTCTTGAGGACATGCTTTGTATGTACTTGATGGATCAACAATCATGTTGGGAGGATTATTTGCATCTAGTGGATTTTTCCTACAACAATGGGTATCATAGCTCAATTGGTATGGCCCCCTTTCAAGCACTATATGGTCATCCCTGCAGGACCCCATTAAGTTGGGACTATCTTGAGGATAGAGTTCTCTTAGGTCCCGTAATGCTTCAGGACATGGAGCAACAGGTAGCTTACATCAGAGAGCATCTTGTGGCAACACAAAATAGATAGAATGAATATGTCAATTCACATAGAGTTGACCTTCATTTCTCTGTTGGTGATTGAGTCTTTCTGAGAGTGCGACCACAAAAGAGCCCAATTGTATGAAATACTCCAAATATTTGGCACCTTAGTACTGGAAAGACGCCATCAACTATGTGTGTTGCATCTAGAATAGAGTTCCTCACAAAAATATGAAGGGAGTAACTCCTTTTCAAGCTTGGACTTGTCAGAAACCCACAATTAAGCATTTTCAAGTGTTTGGTTCTCTTGCATGGGCCCCTATTCTAGTAGAGAAATGCAAATCTATGTATCCATAAATAAAGCCTTGCATATTTTTTGGGTATCTAGATGATGTCAAAGGTTATAGGATTCTCCATCCCACCACTCAAGAGTTTTTCATTGAGAGGATTGTTCATTTTGAGGAGAGCTCTTCCAGTTCTTCTCCTACCACTTCATCTACCATCACATTGGAGACTTTGCATCATGATGACAGTTCTTTAGAGGATCTTAATCCTCCTAATATTGATAATGATTCCTCTTCCTCC
>VDFB02352227.1:184473-254310 GCA_007258455.2 Sequoia sempervirens | reverse complement strand
ATCGAAAATTCCAACATCTTCTCTGAAATAATATAACTTATTGTACTTCTTATCCTTTTTTTCTTTATTATTATATATGTTCATATATACAACTGTATTTGGACATCTTGAAGCATAATGACCAATATTTCCACAATAGAAACATTTAAAGGGAAATAAACCTTTGTACCTACCGATACCTTTCTTCAACTTGCTTATAAAGTTTTCTTCCAACTCATTTGAACCATCACTATCTAAATCATCTTCAATCTTTGTTGCTTTAAATGTTTACTCTGTCTTCTCTTCTTTCTTTCCAAACTTCCTCATCTCAAATGCAGTCAAGGTGCCAAATAGATGTTCTTCAGTAAACTTCTTAGGATCATAAACTTCCTAAATAATTGAGACCTTATCATTGTAACTCTCTAGTAAGGTCATTAGAATATTCTCTATTATATCCTCATCTACCAGAGTACCCCCCTTGATTCCTAACTTCATTCGTTGCAAGATTAACCCTCTGGAAATAGCTTGCAATATCTTCAACTTCTTCCATTTTCAATTTTTCATATATGTGCTTTGCTATCAGCTTCTTTGTCAATTTCACTCTAACATTTCCTTCATAAATATCTTCTAACTTCTTCCAAAATTCATAAGCAATTCCCAAAGAAATAACTTTAGTTTGCTTAGTCTTAGATAAAGAACTATAAATCTCATACCTCACTTTCTCATTCTCCTCACAAGTGGAAACCTCATCTACAGTAGTAGTACCACTTGCCAAAGCAACATACTTCATCTCAATAGCCTTCCAGATCTTATAACAAAGAGAGATTATGTAACCTCTCATTTTCACTTTCCATTCACTATAGTAAGATCCATCAGACATAGGGATTGCCAATTTGTGCACCATCAAATCTACCCCAAGTGGTTAAGCTCTTTACCAAGGAACCAAAGCTCTGATACCAATTGTTGAAAGGCACAAGAAAACTGAGAGGAGGGGGTGAATCAATTGTCACCAAACACAAACTCAAATCTTCAAACACTTATCAATTTCTTATCCACTTAATTCTATTGTTAAGTATGAACATGAAATGCAAATAACAGAAAGCAGTATCAACACAAAAAACACCAGATTTACATGGAAAACCCAATAAGGGGAAAACCATGATGAGGATTAGCTCACAATATAAAGTAATTGCACAACTTAATACAAAGAGGCTCACTACCTACAAAAAGGACTCACTATCCAATAGGGAGGATCACTTCCTACATATACAAAAGATTTAAAAAGATCCTCCACAACAAATTACACACACCCGCAACCTAGTTTAGAAGAATTGTAGACATCTTCAGCTCACTGCTTTCAAGAATCTAACACATTAAAGTACTACTTCCTTAATTCAATTTTTCCAAACTCTGCTTCTCAAACTTGTGGCTTGATTTATTCATTCACAACATCTTGACTTGTACTTATACCCTCTTCAACCTTAGAGGCTTTCTCCAAGGTCAGCTACAAACGCTTCATTTCATAAATTCAAATTAGGTCAGAAATTCGACATTCCCATGGTGGAAGAGAATGGGAGTGGACCAAACCAATACTTAACCAAGACCCAAAACAACATCTCAGATCAATCACACACTTCCTTAATTAATTATTAATCCTTTGAATGAAGTGTAAACACCATGTCAGCCGAACCTAATGAAAACACAAATGAACTTTGAAGTACACAATTACTAATAGGAAGATAACATGCAGACAGAACAACATGCTTCACTAATCACTATAACACATCTCAGATACCTTCAGATACATCCACATCAGCTGTAACAACCTTTAAACTCAAAATACTTCTCACCAATCCATCAGGACTACACAATAATGCTAAAACTCAACTTCTGGAGCACCAAACCATGAACATATTTTCCATAACATAGAGAACACCATTACAAGATGTATTCGAGATCTGCAAGACCTAAAACAAACCATCAAAGGAATGGGGAGCAGAAAAATTTCTCCCAATCCATAGACAAACAACTCTGTAACACTAGTTCACATACTGGTGAACATATCTTTCACTCTCCATCAAACTAGAAGCTACACATTAGGAGGTAGTACCAAAAAATAACAACTCATATCCACAAAAACATAGGATCAACATAGAAGAAATGTGGAGAACATACCAAAGCACATTCTAAACATACACACAACTCTGACTTCTCTATTTATTAATTTTCTCAAAATCACTTGGTAACCCATCATATCAGCACATTTGTAACATCATAAAGATAGCTCCATGTACTCACAACATCTCATCAGCATGTCAACTATACATGCACAAAAGGTGCAACATCTTGTACTATGTTGACATCAATGACAACATCAACAACAACACAACCAAACTTGCTCATACTTGCAACAAATTGCATACAGGCTTCTAGAACTTGATAATAGGGAATTCTAGAGTGAAAACATCAAGGAACAAGATCCTCAAATCAATTTTCTAAAACCCTAAAAGGACCCATTTTCCACTAAAGGCGAATGAGTCCTCCATAGCTCAAAAACACCAACTTTCTAGCCAAGTACACAACTTTTCATGCTCTAAAAACATCCCCCATAGTTGCTATAACAATTAGGGTGCATTTCTAGTTGATATTAGCATCTTATTTTACATAATTTTAAGTGTAATGGCCCTAGAAAATTAAGTGGTAGATCCTCTTGTTCATGCATTTGGGTCTACCCTATTTGTCACCTATACATTTATTGGTGAACTTGACATATTCAACATTGCAATTTTTTATTTTGCAGTCTCTCATTGCATCTTAAGTTAAAATCTTGCATTCATTGCATTTAGATTTACATTGAATTAAGATATCATTTAGGGTTTCTTCTTTTTCATTGAAGTCTTGCATATCATATATAGGGTTTAAATTTCCATTGTTTCTCACTTCTTAAATCAAAAAATCACAAGAAAAAAAATCACTCATTTTGCATCTCATTTATATCTCATTCAATTTCATTTGAAAATCAAAACAAAATTGCATTTTAAATTAGACCTTGCATTTCATCTTTTCATTTTGCATTTATGCATTGAATTTCAAGAAAATCTAAAACTGCATTCCATTGTATAAAACCTGGAAAAATTGAAAGATATAACTAAGAACTTGCAAATCATTAAAAAATAGTTTAAAAATACCTAACCATGACCCATTTTCCTTTACTGGTGAATAATTCTCTAATCAAGTCTGATTTGAACCTTCTGGCAATTGACAAAGCATCAAAATTCACTCTAAAATCAATAGAAAATTCTCAGAAACACCTAACCAGGACCCATTCACCCTTACTAGCGAATGAGTTCTTGTTAGCTAAGAATCTACATTTTCAGGACATTAAAATATCATTTTTTAGCTTCTGTTTGGTGTTATTATCTTATTGTTTTAGTTTCCTAATTTGTTGTTTCATCAATTTCATTGCATTTAGCTTAAATTGCTTCATTTTAGTGCATTGTTAAAAGTTCAAAATTACATCAAAATATTTCATTTTCAGTTTATTGCATTTTGTAATCAATAAATTGCATTGCTTAGATTCTGATAATTACATTTCATTCTACGTTATTGCATTGTCCCTTTGCTATTCTAGGGTTTGCACACTGGGGTTGTAAAACTTGTATGAGCTTTACAACTTGGTGTCCTATTCATAATAATCTTATAAGCTGAAGCTCAAGGCTCATGTCATCCCACGATATCTCACTTGTCATGGATCTTGGGTGCTCTAACTCTCTTTCTGATAGTGTTGATGATCAACCCTCCATGGCTCATAGTTTTCATGCTTCATTTCCCATGACTTCACCTCCTACAACCAATGTCCTTAACATTACCAACACCATCCCTACCATTACTACTTCCACTCAAAATTTGGGGTCTACTTGAAGTCAAGGTGGAATTCCAATCTCGTCCTCCATGATACCAGTATCCATTCCTACATACACCAGTACACAACCTACCACAACATTCCAACCTACAACAACATTTTAACCCACAACTACCATTCAACCAACCACAATAGTCATACCTACTAGCACCATATACACTTCCATAGCTATTCTCGTTGGAAATGCTTCAAACACAATAATACCTTAGCAATCCACCTTCAATAACCTACAATTCACTATCCTCTACATACATACACTACACCACCTTATTCCCATCAACCTTATAACCAAAATGACCCTCTCATTAAATCACTTTTGCAAACCATTTCATCCCTTCAACAACAAGTGGCAACATTACAATAGAAAAATAATGGTCAACTTTTGCAATACATCGAGTCTACACCATTTTCCCTCGACATATTAAGAGCACAAATTCCACAAGGAATAGAGGTCCCTCAATTTGAGAAATATGGTGGGAAAGGAGATCCCATAAGCCATGTTTCCACCTTCACAACCTTGTGTAGTGATTTTAGTTTTGAGGATAAAATTTTGTCTAAGTTATTCCCTAGATGCTTGAAAGATACCACCTTAGAGTGGTTCTCCTATTTACCGAACAATTCAATTTGTTAATTCAATGAACTGATTGATTCCTTTTATAACCACTTCCATAATTGCATGGGTCCCAAAATGACCCTTGTTGATTCAATGACATGCAAGCAAAAAGAGGATGAAAAAGTGACCGATTTCATCAGAAGATACCAAACACCTTACTCACAAGTGAACATTACGATTCCTGATGTCAACCTTCAAAGAATGTTCATTTCCAACTTACAAGATAAACTCAAAATGAAACTTGAAATGTTGAGGTTTCCATCCTTCACTCAGTTATGTATAGCCCTTCGTGACCATCAAAACTCGACTATCAATCATGATGTGAAAAATCCCCCTTGTCATCTTGAAAAGTTTGAATCCACAAATCAAAACAATTATCAACCATTTGAGAAAAAAATAAGGGATTTTTACAATTAATTCCTTCTCAAAAAAGTCAAAAAAACAATAATCAAGTGGCTGCTATAAAAATAAAAACTCCTTTCAGGGATAGAGAGATAGATATTTCACTCCTTTACCCGATACCCTTCACAATATCATGTTGTAGCTTATTGAAAAAAACATGCTTACCTTACCACTTGTTAGAGAACGTGACCCTACTATGCCATTTCCCAAAGGCTTTTGAATAAATGCTTATTGTCACTACCATCAAGAAAATGGACATAGTACAAAATATTGTAAGAATTTTAAACATCTTGTGCAAGACCTTATTGATTCTAATCATTTACTAATCGGAGGTGTGAATAATCAAGGCAATAAGTCTATAGCTCCTCCTAATCAAAATTTATGAGTCTTTACAAATCCCATGGCTAAGCACAATATTTCATTTGTCAAATATAGTTAAATGAAGAATGATGTGATGAATGTTGACACAAATGATGACAATATGAATACCATTGAACAACATCCCACAAATGATGTGATAGCATTTATCAAAGCTAGACCTCATAAGGGCTTAACTAGACAACCTATTGACATTGCTTTGTCACAAAAAGACATACCTAAATGTGCACCTGATGGTCCTCTTTACATAGCTAGAAAAATCAATAATAAGCCCACTAATGGGATATTGATTGATCCCATCTGTGGAGAGAATGTGGTCACAGAAGAATTCTTATATGTGCATGAGCTATATCAAGAAACATATGATAACCCACAAGCATGGATCATGACATAAAATAGATTTGCCTACCCTACGATAGGCTCGATAGATCTCCCTTTAAAAGTAGGACCGAAAACATTAACAGTCTCATTCTCCATCATCCCACAATTAGACCAATATCGTGTGAAGCTAGGTTATCCATGGCTTCACTCCATGAATGCCATTACTTTGGTTGTGCATAAATGTCTAAAGTTTCCATTTGGCAATGACATCTTCACTGTGCATCATAGTGAATTCCATCCTACCTCGACAAAAGGGAATTTTTCACTAGATTACTTTTGGCCTGAGCCTATCGAAGTTGTGAATGTTAAATTCCTCGAGCTCCTTTTGGGTGGTTTTTATTTTTGCTAAGTACCAGACCATACCTCATCTTTTTGAACTTCATCCGTTGTTGCCATGTGTCCTCTAGGTGCTCACCGTAGAAAAGCCTTCCTTCACTCTCCTATTGACTTCCTCCTTCCTTCCACGTGTTGTCACCATGGGCACTTAAAGACTACTTCCCTTCACTATTTAGTTAGGCCCCATCCATGTACCACGTAGCATTCATCTATATACACTTATGGGCGGACCCCACAGTCGGTGTTGATAGTAAAGAATGCCTACACGTGTCTTCACCGTGCAGTCTCCCAACGCAAGGAGGAGGAATCAATGAGCGAGCCCTGACCTATTGCTGCATGTCTCTTTCACAGGGACTTTATGAAAGGGAAGGCAAGAGCGAACTACGTGCCCCACCAAGCTGTCGTGTATATGAACCGACTACATAATTTTGTGACACTTGTTTGAACAGGGTTTTTCTGGGACCACTGCCATCATTCGCAGGGGATGTATCTTTGTGGGAAGTGACCATGTTCTATGGCCCAAATATTTTCTATTGCAATGGCCGAAGGAAATCATTGTTGCAGGCATCATTTCTTAAGATGTGGGATCTTTTTTGTTACTAGCCTACTAGGTGGTGGGATTTTTATCTATATATATTGCTTATTCCTTCTGAAAATGAGTTTGAATGATATAGAAGAATTAGGAGAAATACACCAGTCCTTTAGTATTTCTTTTAGATTATTGTATAAGACTCTCACACTATGCCATTGTTCAACCTTTATGTTTTCTTAAGCTATTTGATAAAAGATTAAATATTGTGTTGTTATTGTCCTAAATTGCTTATTTGTAGAACTTCTATGATTTTAATACAAGTTTGCTGGTTAGATCATGTCTTTAACTCCTCTTTTCAATAAATGTGTATGAGAATTATTTTATGTTATTGAATAAAGTATTCAAGTTTTTAGCTTTGATTTCTATTATTTTGGAACATAGTAGATTGTTGATTGGGGTCGTGAATCGAATCCCAAAAGATAGATTTACCGTACCTATATCTATTCCTTGGTGCATCACCTTAGACCTTTATTTTTTATATCTACTTCCTTTTCCCATTCCAAAACCATAATTATAGAAGAAGCCAACTTCTTTAAAAGCCTGGTGGTCACTCGGTTTAGCGTAATTGGTCCCCCCATTAATTGAGTTTCCCATAAATGTTGTTACCTTGCCAATTTTTGGCATCAACAGTTTCTTTTTTCTGGCACGTTGGGTGGGACTGCTTAAATGAACCTAAATCTATAAACGGTGTATGAGCCATCAGCCTAATACTAGATCTCAAACAGTGAATAACCATGGTTTGTTAGTGTCACAACAAGGAACAATACAAGCTGTGACCTAGATAGTGAATGTTCAGCTTCCTCTACCCCTTTCACTAGCCATGTTGCTAGCTGCTAACAGAAATTATGTGGTATGGGATGCCAAAATTTCTCTTGTAGCATTAGTAGCACCCACTATTTGGGCCCCTATTCTAATTTATGCTTTAAAAACTATACCTAAGTTCACCGGAGATGGCTCAAAAACACCATCCAAACATTTGCAAGATGTGGTGGACATGTATCTGGTGCACGAAGTTACAAACCAAAATATAGCACTAAGGTTTCTTGCAGCCTCTTTCAGGAGGAAAGCACTAGATTGGTACCACACTCTACAAGCTAATACTATCGCTACCTACGACCAACTTGGAGACCCTGTCTATGAAAGATTCTCTAATAACAGAGATAGGTCCTCGCAATATCATCAGCTAGAAATAATAAAGCGGGTCCCATATGAAGCCATGACCGACTTCAACGCTCGGTTCCATATAACTTGGCAAAGAATTTAGGTTGCTATCATCCTGCTGGCCAAATTGGCATTCATGTTTTACTTGAAATCCATCAATGCCAAAATATCGACGATGATCCAGTCTCTTGGCGGAACCACACTACCAGATGCATATAGCGTTGTAGTCAAAGCGAAGAAAAATTTGATATATGCCAAAAATTTGCCACCTTTTCCCATCACCCTAAGATATTAGTTCTCACCCAGGGGATGCCATCTACCAATGTGCCTACTTCTCCTTAATCCATGTACACATATCCAGTCGCACCACAAAATATTGCATCTACATCCAGCTCTTCAAAGGATGAGATAAGCAGTGATTAGGATATGTTGCAGACCATTGCCAACAAAATAACTATCATCAAGCGAAACCAGTCCATGCCTCTGAAGTCAACTTATCAGAATTATCAAGGCAGAAGGTCTTCTTATAAAGAAAACTAGTTCCAAGAAATTAATTGTACACATACACAAGTGCAAATAACTAATCAAATAGTACCACTTCCTTCTCTGTTACAGAGTGCTAACCCAAGCCCAAGTAGAGAGCTAACATGGGGGCATAACAATTTAGTCAATGACATCAACCCCTAGTGCTTCCCTTACAGTGACACACATATTCCCCAAAACTTCCCACATGACAATCTTCAACAAAAGGTGGTGGAACAGTGCAGCCAAGGTGTGATGTTGGACCATGGAGCTTATGTATATGCCTCTTCACAAATGGAAAACTTGGTACTCACCACACAAATGCAAGGGATGTCCCTGGAGCAAGAAACAGATATCGCTCCCGATCACGTGCTCTTCACATGGATGGAAGAAGAAGAGGAAGTGTTTGCCAATGATGCATCCACATCAAAAACACTACAAGTGCAGTATTATTACAACACTCACTCAAAGAAAAGATACACAGGTGAACCAATCATATCACAACTGTTAGCCCGCAACCCAAAAGTGTTATTGACTAGACACCCAGTACCTCCGCAATGGCACAACATTGTTTACCGCAAAGGGAAATTTTTGTAACCAAAGCTAAGGAGTAGAAGCTTCCAAATCCACCACCATTCAATGTGGTTGAACAACTAAAAAATCATTTGCTAATGTGTATCTTTGGGATATCTTAGCCATTTTGAAGCAGAAGAAATTGCTACAAAAGGATCTCTGGGAGGATCCAATCATTGAGCCAACAAACCAATCACTCAAGGGAAAGGCTATTGATCTATCACCTCTTGCAAAAGTTCTCACGAATAGCACAGAGGAAGTCTCTACTGAGGTTAGAGATAAGCTAAAACTGAAACCCTTCTTCCTAACTCTTATTGTGGGAGATAAATTATTACACAATGCCATGATTGATTTTGGTGCTAGCACTACAATCATGCCCAAGTAGATAGTTGAAGCCCTAGGAATTAGCTATGAACCTTTAAACAGGGGGGTTATGTAGCTTGATGGCAAAAAATTTGAAACTGTAGGCATCATAAAAGACCTTCCCTTGACTCTATTCTCCTTCCCTAGAATCATAGTTCCACAAGATACTATAATCATAGACATTCCTCCCATGTTTGACCTCTACTTATCTTGAGAATTCACTTCAAAGATAGGTGGATATCTTTCTCTAGACTGGTCACACTTGATCCTAAGGACCAAGCATGTGGCTAAAATGTAAATAGTGTCTGAAGCTCTATGTTTGGAACATGTGGCCAATGAATCCATGATCAACTTTGAGGCTACTCATACCTCTTTCACCAAGGAGGAAATATATTGCACCAAGTTGCTAGAAGATGAGAAAGTGATTAGAGATTGGACCGATCAAGAAGAAGTCCTCTTGAGAAAATATATAGATGCTAACCCTTTTGGCAATTATCATGCTATCAGTTTGGGAACCTATGTCATCTACGATGAAGATCAAGTGCTTTTGAAGGTCATGAAGGAACCTGAAAGTAACCAATCTTTAGAGCTATGGATGCTACACTTTAATGGAGAAAGATGCAAAGTTGGTGTAGGAGTTGGGATATGTTTGGCTTCCTCACAAAATGAAAAGACACTCTGGTCTTTCTACTTCTAGTTCACTTGTTTGAACAATGAAGCCAAGTATGAAGGACTAGTGCAAGGTCTAAGCTTTGCGGAATGGATGGGCATCAAGAAACTAATGGTGTTTGAAGATTTTGAACTAGTAGTCAACCAAGTCTGAGGGGTCTCTAGTGCAAAGAATGTTCACATGCGATCCTATAGACATAGAGTCTGGGACTTGATTGAAGGTTTTGAAGCCTTCAACATCCAGATACTGCCCTGAGAACAAAATAGTGATGTAGACCGCATGGCCAAAATCGGATCTTAGTTTCACCTTGCCTCTAACCTAATTCATAATAAACATTTTGTACGAGTGATAGTCTGATTGAAAATTCCAAATAATGATCAAAGCTAGAAAGTGTTTGATAGCAATGAACACATCACCTCGTTCATCCAACAATCAGGCGAGTTTGCTGGCCAACTCCAACCAAATATTGTTGTGGCTTACAATGGAAAAATCATTTAGCTAAGGTCTGATAAGCTTTTGAAGGGACTAGTCACTCTCAAAAACCTTTTTTATTGTGACGATACAAGAAATGATAAAAGGAAGTTTGTAGCAAAAAAAAGAGATTATGCAGAGCTTCAAGTTGGAGATGGAAGAAAGCTCAAAGTCGGGAAGGACGTTTCACATCATGATAAAGAGAGTTTCATCAATTTTTGTGAGAAGTATAAAGGAGTAGTGGCCTGGTCATATGATGACCTCAAGGGATATGATTTTGACATCATCCAACATACAATAGAGCTAACAAAAGGTGAAAAACCAGTCTGCCAAAAATAGAGGCCAGTGAATCCAAAGATTGAGGCACTAATGGAGAAAGAGCTAACAAAGCTAATTTAGTATCAAATCATCTTCTCAATCAAGCACAACACGTGGGTATCCAGCCTAGTCCCAGTCCAAAACAAGCACTACTTGTTGCCTTCCATGGAGTCTATCCTACAAATAGTGGTTGGATCATAAATGTTTTCTCTACTAGATGGCTTCTCTAGTTACAATTAGATCCAGGTCAAAGAGGAGGATCGACACAAAAAAATGTTTACTACCAAGTGGGGAATGTTCGCATATGCTAAAATTCCTTTCTACCTCTCAAATGCGGGAGCCACTTTCTAGCAGGCGATGGATATTACTTCTAGAAAATTGATCAACAAGATTATCCTAATGTATTTAGATGATTTGACTATATTCTCCAAGCATAAGGATGATCACTTCGATCACCTTGAGATGGTTTTCAGAAAATTCCAAGAGTTTGGGGTATCTCTGAACCCAAAAAAATGTGTCTAATTCAGAGTAGCACAAGGAAAGCTATTGGGACATGTAGTGTCCAAAGAAGGAATTGCAATTGATCCTGAGCAGGTGAAAGCAATCAAAGAGCTTCCCCTTCAAGTCAACAAGAAATGAGTATAGTCTTTCTTAGGGAAGGTAAATTTTGTGAGAAAATACATTTCGGATTTTGCAAGATTAATCAGACCAATCACCCTAATGCTAAAAAAGGATCAATTATTCAAATGGACTAAAGAAGCTAGAGAAGCCTTCAAGAAGGTTAAGGATGCTATTTCCTTAGCTCTTTTGTTGGTAAATCCAAACCTATCGAAGGACTTCATAATGTATGTATTCAGTAGCAAGTCAAGTATTGCTACTATCTTAACTCAAAAGGATGATGAAGGAAAGGGAGAACATCCAATAACATTTAACTCCCAGACCCTAAAGGAATATGAGATCAATTGCAACTTCGTCAAGAGGCAATCCTTTTCAATTGTTAAGGGACTCAAGAAGTTTCAACATCTAATATCTTGCAATAAGGTGATTATTTATGTCACACATTCCAGTGTGCAAGAATACATCATGGAAGGAGAAATCGCTAAAAAGAGGGATAATTGGATCAGTAAGCTCCTTGAATATGACATTGAGGTCAAGCCTATAAAGACTATCCAAGGAAGAGGATTGTGTGAATATCTAGAACACAACAACGAAATGACAGCTGAAGAAGAGCGATTGGAGGTGGTTCTAACCAATGAGTTTGAATCCAAAGGCTATTGGCTAGCGAGCAGAGTGAGATTTATGCACACAGGAAAATACCTGATGGGCCTTCCTTCTGAAAAGAGAAGATTCTATAGACTGCAAAATAGCGGATATGCACTCATCGAATCGATCATTTTCAAAAGGAGCTTCAACGATGTCCTACTATAGTGTGTCACCATGGAGCAAGCGAAGAAGATTCTTGACATTTTCCATAGCAGTCCTGTGGGTGGAAACTTCTCTACAAAGACCAAATCCATCAAAATCATGTGCCTTGGGTACTTTTGGCCTACGCTATTCAATGACTCATACTCTTTCATAAAATATTTTAAGGAATGCCAATTCTTCACAACAAGAAGAAAAAATTCCACGATGCCTCTCAATCCAATATTGGTTGATGAGCCTTTTGCACAATGGGGCCTTGATTTCATCGAAATAATCAATCTCACCTTTAGTGTCAGACACAAATGGATTCTAACAGCAATGGACTACTTCACCAGGTGGATTGAAGTCATGCCCTTGAAGAATGCGACGAAGGCGGAAACAATGGATTTCCTTGAAGAACTGGTGACAAGATTTGGCCTACCAAAGACCATCATCTTCAACAATGGCAAGGCTTTCCTAGGCTCTAAGATATGTCAATTTTCACTTATGCATGGTATATTATTGAAAACATCATCAAATTATTACCCACAAGGGAATGGCCTGGTTGAGTCGACTAACACAAATTTAGTCTGACTCATCAAAATAATTGGCTAGAAACACCAAAGTGAATGGCACAAAAACCTTCGAGCAATGCTCTAGGCTGACCGCATAACTCCCAAAGAGGTCCTCAAAACTTTGGCGTATGAGCTCGTATATGGGAAAGAAGAACTATTGCATCTCTATGGAGATTTTAGCACTGCAATTGCTCAAATCTCTCGAGGTAGAACAAAATGACGTCATGGAGGTTCAACTGGCCAAGTTGCTAGAAGTGCAAGAAAAAGGGGAAAGGCTCTGATAGCCATGTCTAACCACCAATAGGTGGTTAAGAGATGGTTCGACAAGATATCCTTGGACCAAGGTCTAAAGTGTAGGGACCTAGTGCTAAAATTCAATGAAAGGGCTACCAAGCCAAGCCAACACAAAAAGTTTGACAAACTTTTGGAAGGCCCTTTCAAAATAATTCAATGCAAGAAACACAATGCATTCAAATTGGAAAATATGGAGCATGAAGCATTAGATATTCCAATTAATAGAATTCAACTAAAACTGTTTAATTAAGCTTCGATATTATTCTACAAGTGTAAATATGTGAGTAGTGTAATTATTTTTCTTTTGTGTTTTTTGTTGACCGGTCTTTCATTTTTATCCACAGTGCGAGGAAGAAGAAACAAATGAAACCCATTATTGCAAAGGGAAAAGAGAAATAAAAGAAACCCATGAAGTAGAGGAAAACTACACCCATATGCAGAATTGAAAGAAACACATATATGCAGGAAAATAAAAAGAGAACCCACATTTCAAAACCAAAAAGCAAAGGAGACTAAATGTTAATATAAGCTATATTTTCATTATATTTATATACTTCAATAAGTACATTGTCAAAATGGCTTTGAGGCCATGCTTTTAGAGTATATCTATATATATTCTATGGTTTCTCCATGTACATGTGTAGTAAGGCCTTTTTTAGGTGTATATACAAAATGTATTAACAAAAAGATGGTTCTCAAGGCATAAAAGTTTTAGTCACGAACAATGGCAAGGGAGGCATCGAAAATAGTGTCTACAATTACTTCATCAGCAAAACCAATAGCATCATCTGTAGGAGCAATGGCAAGTGGCAGAGGGAGCACCAGGTTCCTGAAGTCAGTGTACTAGTTGATGTCATAGAAAGGCACCACATTGTACAAGAGAAATAGGAAGTGGTAGGTACGAGTTACCCTTTGATGATTCTCTTTTTGTGACTAGATGTGGAACACACTCAGGAATGGCACCCATGGTACTATTGTCTCTTCTTCAATATACTTCTGAAGGTCACTCACCATTGGAAAGCCTAGACCAAATGCAACATTTTCCACCACCTCTTTGAGGCCACCTAGGTACTTCTTCAAAAATATTTGAAGCACCAGGTGAAGAATCGGTGGCTTGGGAACCTCGATGTCAAGCATAGATGCGATTAAGTGAGAGCATATGTCGGTATTAAATTTGTACTTTTCTTCATATTCAATGCATTCCCTCCCCCAGAACCCACTTCATCGCTACAATGGCTAATGAATGCTTATTCTTAGTCATTCTTTTCAATCGCCTAGTCAAGATTTCCCCTAGGAATGTTGTCTGGTATTCTTGCAGACTAACCTAATAGGTGTATCCATGGTAGAAAATTCTATGCAACGATTTGATACTAGCTCTACACTAACTACCTAAGTCTAGCTCTATGAAAATTCTACTTAGCTTCCTAACGCTAAATTCTAAGCCAACTACCTATTACCAATTCTTCTAAAATTGCTAAGTGTGATTTGCCTATTTCCTAAGCACCTATTTATAGAAATAGCCAAGATATGCATGGTAATTTTCATACCATAAACTTAATTCTAATCAAGTTCCAACTTGAAAATCGAACCAGGGCTTGCTCGAATTTCCCACCTAGTTGTGTCTGCTAGGTATGGTTTGTTGCATGCAAGATTAATAAGAGCTAATTAATTAGCATAATTTGGTGGCAGTCATCAACGATCGTCTATACGGATGAATGTTGATGTGTCATTTTGTAGGTTCTTCTCAAACTTCAAAGAGGAACACATATCTTTTCAAGTAATTATTGCATCTTTTGCCTAATTATTCTCTTTGGGATATTAATTGCCTAGGCATGCAAAATCCTAAACTGTCTTCAAATTGCTGGCTCAAGTTCCAAGGAAATCGTGTTGTACAACATGATTATCAAATCAACATTATGAATTATGGTCATTTCAAAATGGCAAGTAATTCATTTCACAAAAGCAAAAAAATTGGCAGTACATGCCAAATTTAATGCTAAAAGATGAGCATTGTTGGCCACCCCAAGAAAGAAATAGCCAAGTATTGCATGGAAGAAACTAACATTGTGAGAGATTTTTTAGCACACTACCCAGGGAAAAGGATTTTTTAGCACAGATAGAGCTGAGGTGAATTACAGAGAAGTTTAAATGCAACCAAAATTTATGGTATCTTGAAATAGTCAGAAGTTATCAGAAGGAGGCATAGGCTGAGGAAACCCAAAGCTTGTATGATGACATTATAGCGGTGCCAATCGTCAATATTTTTGATGACACATCTTATGCGTCACCTAGGACATTGGAAAAAACCAGAATGGGTTCACATACATGCCCTAGACAAGCCCAAAACTACCAGGGACCAAATCCAAATAAAGGAGGAATGGGATAATATCCATGACCCCATCCTTATGAAGAACCCTAAGACTCTTAGGGAAGGAGCTTGTAAAAGAATGAAGAAGGTTGAAAGCACAAGGAAAATGGAATATAAGCTATGGTTCAATGGTCTTCCACAATATATGGTCCCCTCTATGCATTACTTCCTAGAGCTCATCCACGAGGTTGTTGAACACTTCAATCCAGATGCCAACACCATCGAAGGCTAGATGTTGAGAGTCAACATCAGTGAAGACGCTATCTAGAGCATGTTATGTATCCTAGTGAGCCACTCTAAAGTAAACAGAATGGAGACATTTACTCCAAAAAGTGGGTGCATCTTTTGGAAGGGCACAGACAAAGCTTTGGACTTCTATAATGTGAAAACAAAAAGGCCTGAGGAATTTTGTGGCGAACCGCCACAAATTCCATTTGAACATAACTCTTTTAAGAAGGATATGCAGGATGCGCTCTCCATGATGGTGTTTTTTTGTGGCTTGAATGAAGACAAATGGGTGCAAGAATTTCAATTGGGTTTGGGTTTTCAATTGTGAAGGCAAAAGTCCTTATTCTGGTATGACTTCACAAGAGTCATTTACCGAGAAATGATGAGCCAAATACACAAGTACAAAATGCAGTGCAAGTTCAAGTTTCCTTCCTTACTTGCTTATATGTTCTTATACCAGAACCTTGACTTCTTCAATAAAATGATGCCATTATCTATTTTTATTGATAAGGGAGCCAAAAGGCTAGTTTCTATATGGACTCCCCTCCTTTCTGCAACACATGACTATTATACATTTTTGAAGTTTTCCTTAACTTTGATTCTGCAAGACTTCAATAAGAATGACTGTATCTATCAACTTTCCATTGACCAAATGGATTGGATGTAGAGCTTCACTCCTAAATGCAACTGGTTGCTTGGGAGGGATTTTACATTCATCTATAAGCGCGGCTTTACCGAGGAGCCATTATGGATCTCAGAGTATTTCACACACAAGGTATTGGCCCTTGAAATGTTCAAGAAAATGTCCATTATTGATTATAAATTTTTTCGAGGAAGGGGCAAGAGAGGATTTTTCAAATTTCCACTAACCTTCAAATGTGTGGTAATGGCGAAAAAGTAGTTGCACAAGCTGCTGGAAGAAAAGTTGGCACATCTAGGTTTAGTGATGATCTGCGACAAATGGAATTACAACCCCTCTCATGACGGGTAACAAATTCATCAAGGTAACCCACAACCTCTAGTCATATTGGGAAAAGCATCAAAGTTTGATGGAGGAGCATGACGACCTATTGGCGGACCTAGCATATATTCCTAATGATGAAAACATGCTGCCATGGATTCAATTCTACCTTTGGTTAGAAAAATATAATCAAAAGCGCCAAATAGGGGTCGCCTTCCATAGTGAGTAGTCAATGAAAGAGAACTAGAGTGAGGAAATAATTAGGGATTTCTAGATCTATCAACAATAAATACAACACCTTGATGCTTCTTACAAGAGCATAGCGATGGATGAAAGATTTGATAAATTGCGGGATGATGCACATACAGATTCTAACACAAGCGTTGATGAAGATGTTGACCTGAAGGAGTTTGAAACACATACAGATAAGGGAAAAGAGAAGGAAAGTGAAGTACAAATATCTCCAACACAACAAAAAGAGAAAGTGACGATAGAGCCTAGCAAGATCTCTTCAAATGTGTGGTTCAATATATCATGGTCAAGAGCCTTGTGTACACACAACTAGACTGAAAGAAGGTCAAGAACAACCCACCAACAATAGTGAAAGACTGTACAAGTGGACTCACCACCCAACAAGAGGCAATGCACATATACAATTAAAGAAGAGGGTTCGTAGGGGCCCTTAACAATCCTAGGGCCCTTCATGAGCACAAAGCCAATGATGAGTCAAGTATCATAGTCATCCACACCATAGGTAAATTTTGCTCCCTCTTCTCTTATTTCATAATCTTTAGTTACTCCTACTATTTCCATGGTGCCCCTCACCATAGGTGTCGGCCTTTCTTTTTCCACTTCTACCCCAATGGTCACGGGAGGTTTCTCCCAGTTCTCCCAAGTGAGACCATTTATTTTGACTCATCCATGGACCATTTCACCTTTCACTACTTCCAAATCCACATCCTCTATATCTTCACCCTTTGCATCCACTATATCGAGCCCAACTCAATCCACCCAACAGGTGGAGTCCACCATGACCCAACTATCACTACAACACCTAATGAGTCCTCCCACTGGTTCACAAGCTGGGATTTGGCATATTCCTCCATTCTCTCTACTTACAATCGATCTTCTGAGAAAGAAAACACCCAAAACCACTACCCTCATGTTCCCTTTCACCCTACCTCTCGGTGCACCTTTCACAAGAGAGGTAATCTAGTCGCCAACCAAATTTATGGTGTAAGGAGGTAAAACAAAGGAAGCATAGGCTATCAGAATCCAGCACCAAAAGGCTAAGGATGCCAAGAAGCCAGTAGAGCCAAAGGCATATACTATTTTCAATGAAGATTAGAAATCACTGCATTTCGCAACCATGTACCCGAACATCATCAAACCATAGGGAGAAATGCAACTCGATGATTACAACATGTTTGCCATGGGACTCGATCTGAGCATAGCCCGACCATAGGACAAAGTTGAGCTCATGGAGAAAACATAGTGGGTGGTGACCACTGACTTCTTGAAGTTTGGTCGTCACCTAAAGAAGAAGGAAGAGGAGCTGAAACTTGTCAAAGAAAGGGTTCAGGTCTTGCTGGCGAGCGAAAAAGTGAGAAGCAAAAATTGCATGCTTGTTAGAGAAAATGTAGGTAGCGTAGGAAGAGCAGGCAGAGTAGACTAAACTTCGAGAGGAACTTGCAAAGTTCCAATCCTTTGACCAAAACTTGGTTGTCGCACTGTAGCGAAGAAATCAAGAATATTAGAATCAGTTGGCTCTGGTGGAGAAAGGGATGCAACAAAAGAGTGAAGAGTTTGAACTTCAATGTACTCAATTCGAGCAAGAAATGCAACAAAAGGATGCTGATTTTGAGGACCAAAAAACTCAATTAGAGAAAGAAATCCAAGAGACGAAGCTTTCCCTTGAGACAAAATCAGTGAACAAAAACTAGGTTGAGGAAAATTGGTCTGTAGAATTGAGAAACATACAAGGACAACTTGCGGCCATAAACCAAAGGATCACAAAACTGACATAGAATGTCAGATCAAGGGATGCAGAGATTTCCCTTCTAAAGAATCTTCCCCAAGCCCCTGCTTCCTAGTTGGACCTCCTTCTAGTGGCTCAACAATTATACATTTCATACTAGGATAAAGTCAAGGCATTCTGCTTGACCCTTCAGTCGATGCTCCAATTTATGGTAGAGGCAACAAATTTAGGCAGGGAAGCTCGTGGAACAATAGAGAAATTCCCAAAAATCATCATGAAGAGGGTTCCTAAGGTGGAAAAGGTACTGGATAGGCTATATATGGTCTCAGATGAGGTCTTAGCAAATGCAGGGATCAGGGATCAAAAGGCTACTGCCAAAACAGTGAACAAGTTCATCCATTGCCACTCGATTATCCTCCATGCTAGTGAGTGTGCTACCAAGCTGGACCAAACCATGAATAACATGTGAGCTAGGTTATTCCAACTAACTTAGAGAGGTTTACCCTCCCCATTTATTTCCAATGACTCGGTGACTATTGCGAAGCAAATTGCAGCCAAAATAGAGGAGAAGCAACAAGACATGTTTTCTTTCTAGAGCTTTAGCCAACCCCCTCCTATAGCAAATATTGAAGTTGTAACTCATCATATTGTGTGGCTACTCTTCCAACTTGAGTCTGGGGCCAGTATATTCACAATGTTACCTTACAAGGAAATGCTTGATTTGAGCAGAGTGCAAGAGAATCTATACGACACATTGATACCATATGAGGCTAACTAGCTTCCTCTGTAGGCTACTCTCTCTAAGATTTAACTCCATCACCCAATGGATGGGACTCTGGTCTACAAGATAGAGATATTTTTGGGTTCTTTGTTCTGTAGGAAAAAAACCCTTGGTAGTTGCCAAAAGTTGTGAATGTTAAATTCCTCGAGCTCCCTCCAGGTGGTTCTTATTTTTGCTAAGTATTGGCCTGTGCCTCATCTTTTTGGACTCCATCCACTGCTACCACATGTCTTCCAAGCACTCAGTGTATAAAATCCCCCCTTCACTCTCCTACTAGCTTCTACCATGCTTCCACATGTTGTCACCATGGGCACTTAAAGACTTCTTCCCTTCACTTTTCAGTCAGGCCCCATCTGTGTGCCACATAGATTTCATCCATGTACACTTTTGGGTGGACCCCACAACTGGCACTGATAATAAAGAATGCCTCCATGTTTCTTCACCATGCAATCTCCCAACACAAGGAGGAGGAATCAATAAGCGGGCCCTAACCTACTGCCATGTGTCACTTTCATGAGGACTTTATCAAATGGAAGGCAAGAGCGAACTGCGTACCCCACCAAGTTGTCACATGTCTTAACCAAATGCATAATTTTGTGACACTTGTTTGCACAGAGTTTTTTTGGGACCACTGCCATCATTCATAGGGGATGCATTTGGTTGGGAAGCGACCATGTTCTATGGCTCGAATCTTTTCTGTTACAATGGCTGAAGGAAATCATTGATGTAGACATCATTGCTCAAGATACATGATCTTTTTTGTTACTAGCCTGCCAGGTGGTGGGATTTTTATCTATATATACTGCTTGTTCCTTCTAAAAATGATATCATAAGATACAAAAAAATTAGGGAAAAGACAACAGGCCTTTAGTATTGCTTTTAGATTATTGTATAAGACTCTCAAACTGTGCCATTATTTGGCCTTTCTATTTTCTTAAGCTATTTGATAAAACATTATATTGTGTCGTTATTGTCCTAAATTGCTTATTTGTAGAACTTCTATGATTTTAATACAAGTTTGTTGGTTAGATCATGTCTTTGACTCCTCTTTTCAGTAAATGTGTATGAGAATTATTTTATGTTATTGAATAAAGTATTCAATTTTTTATCTTTGGTTTCTGTTATTCTAGAACATAGTAGATTGTTGATTGGGCCCTTAAATCAAATCCCAAAAGATAGATTTACCGTGCCTACATCTATTCCTTGGCATATCATCTTAGTTAGATCTTTATATTTTATATCTGCTTCATTTTCCCATTCCAAAACCCCAATTACAAAATAAGTTGGCTTCTTTAAAAACCCAGAGGTCACTCAGTTTAGCGCAATTAGTCCCCCCATTAACTGAGTTTCCCATAAAGGTTGTTACCTTTCCAATTTTTGGCATCAACAGAACCTATCAATCCCCATGAAGATTTCTTTTTCAAATCATATCAAAAATTCAAGGCAAAGAAAATAACAAAACTATCTATTCAAAACATACCTCAACCTATGGCCTAACCAACTATCCTTGATGAGACAATGATTGAACCAAAAACACTTCTGAATGTACAAAAAAAATCTATAGAACAACCTTCTACAATTTCCCACAAGAGGCCACGAGATAGTATAAACAATCCTATTGTCCCTCCTCGATTCAAACAAGTTTAAAAAGTCAAAGAGTAAGTGGTTGAGAAACCTCTTGTTGTTTCTTCTAGTCCTCCCAAGGAAGAGAAGGAACCTATGATTAACAAACCCGCTCTTACACCAAAAAAAAAATTGAAAAATTGAAAAGAAATGAAAGTGCTAGAGAGCATAGACATAGACGTCGTGCTATTTCTCATAGACTACAAACTCAAGAAAACAACAATAACATAAAAAATTAAAATCCAAACCTACTTGAAGCAATGCATGATGACTCACAACCCTCACCGCAACATAAACAAGAACATTGTATGGAAATTGTTATTCAACCTCCTCTTGTGTTCGAATTAGACGATGACATTGGCATTGCAAAGATTGATGAACAAGTGCATTATGAGTTGAAGACATTTTTTTCTTCTTCCATGAGATTAAATGAAAAATTTCCTAAAAAGAGTGTTGAACTTGGTGTGTGTCTAAGTTTGGAACTTGATATTGTCCCTTTGGCTACTTTTCCCGCCTTTTGTTTATACTAACCGAGATTGGGAGGTGGACGACCTGCTTTAGATTGACTTGCCTATGCTTTACTAATATTTTTATTTTTCATTTTTCTTTATGTGATTGCATGTGCGTAATGTGATCCCCCATGACATTTTCTTTAATGTTCTTATCTCTTTTGTGCATTCTTTTATATGTACCTTCATTCTTCTCTATGTCATAATTATCTTTTTCATTTTTCTTGTGTTTTCCTTTTGGGGATGACGTAAGGCATCAAGACATTTAGTTCTCTTCCATGTTGACCCAAAATATTTTTTGTTTGTCTTGTGTTTTCTTTTTGGGGATGGCACAAGGTGTCGAGACATTTATGTCTCTTCCATGTTGACCCAAAAGCTTTTTCTTTATCTTTTTCATTTATCTTGTGTTTTCCTTTTGTGGATGATGCAAAGCATCGACACATTTATGTTTCTTCCATGTTGACCTGAAAGGTTTTTCTTTGTTTTTTCTTTCTTTGTGTCATTCTTCCAATTCTGTGAGTATTTGGGGAATGATGATAGTTCCATGCTCTATGACAACATCGTAGCATAGACATACTGATCCCAAATCCATAGATCCCTTATGTGTTTGTGGGGGAAACCATTCCTATTTCATAATGTAAGGCGTCAAGGCATTCACATTTCTTCCATGTTTACTTGAAAGGATTTTTTATTTTTTTTTCACTTTCTTTTTGTGATTCTTACAGTTTTGTGAGTATTTGGGGAATGATGATAGTTCCATGCTCTATGATAGCATTGTAGCATAGACATACTGACCCCAAATCCATAGATCCCTTATGTGTTTGTGGGGGCAACCCTTCCTTCCTATTTCATAACACAACTTTCTTCAGAAACATATGAATTGTCATAGGGTTTTCCAAGGAAAGCTCTCATGTCTTAAGATCAAAACATTGGCCACTTTAAAGCAATTGCTCACAGTAATGGTGTAGCAACCGCTTTAAAGTGGGGGCATACATAGATGATATCTTTTGGAAAATTTCATGGCATGATTTTCCTTTTTTCTTGTGATGTGTCCTCTTCTTGGTGGTTTCATTGGGTTTGATGTCATCCAAGAGTGTACGATCTATTGTCATGGCATGATGTAAATGAGGCATCCCATGGGCGACGATCTAACACTTTTGACTTGTCCTCTCTTGGAGATATTAGGCATAATGCTCTCTAAGAGAAATACCATTACATAAACAAAGAAAAATCCCCTTTAAGAAATTTTTTTACATGACATTCAAAAACATTTACAAAAGAATTTTCATTGTGGTGCTTTATCAAATTTGTCAGGAGGATAACTTTAGTATGGTATGAGAGGCTAATATGATTCTCTCATTTTCCAACTCATTGTGATAACTGACCTAGTGGATAGATTGAGGTTCCAATACCCCAGAGTGAGCATATACATATTTTGGGACAACTCACCTAGTGAACATATTGAGGTTACACTACCCTAGAGTGAGTAGCATATGTTATGGACAAACAACCACTGCCTCACATCGTATTGAATCGGTTGTCCTTGATCCTTTGTTTTTTTTTAATTTTTCTTGGCCTTAAACAGGGTATGATCATGTATCTTTTTTAGGGCTAAAGCACAAAGATGTGTCATACTTTATAAAGGAAATATCCAACATTGATCCAACTTTTAAACTTGAATGACTAAAAAGTGACATATATGTCTTGAATTCTTAAATGATGTAAACTAGTAAAATATGTATTTTTTAATATATTTTATGTTTGTATTTTTTAAAAAAATTAAAAAATCATTTTAAACTAGTTTTTAATAAATTAACACTATAATTTAGTTACTAATAAAATGTTAAAAAATGAAGTTGCATGAGACATCAAACTTTTTATAGTAATTTTTTTTTCTTTCAATTTTTTTTGTGTATTTATAACTTGAAGCTTTAGGCATGGATATAATTTTTACCAATTTTGATAAATATATATTTTTAAATAAATATTAAAATGTGTGTGAATCAAAAAATAGTTGTTTCCATGGGACATTAACTTTCATATTAAATATTTATCCAAAATGGAAAAAAAAATATACCATCTCAAAATAGATTCTTTTATCTAGTGTGTCATATTTTTTTCAATTTTTTTAATATGTTTTAGTATTTTTCTTTGGCATGGTAATCAACCTAATATTTTATGTTGATAACATACTTTTAGTAAAAATAAAAAATAAAATTTAAATAATAATTAACTATTAAAATAAATATATTTTTGAAAACTACACTTATGGATCTACAAAAGGGTATTCTTATATTTTTAAAAAAATGTTATTTACATTAGTAGGAGTTATTGAAACTTCAATTTTTTCAAATAATTTTATTTTTTTGGTAAATTGGAGTCAAAGTGGTGCTCCATATATTTTTAGCCAACAATTCTAGTTGAAAAAGTTGTGGAAGTATATAACTTAGAATGAATCTTACTAGATCATATGTTTGACCAAAATTGATTTTTAGTTAAAAATACTTAAATTTAATTGTGTTGATAAGTTGGCTGAAAGTGTGACACAACTTTGTGCTTTTACCCTTTATTGTTGCATACTTATGTGTCTTGGATGTCTACTTTAGTGTGAGTTTGGCATGGAGCCATCCTCTCACTAAAGTGGGGGCAAAATGTAGTAATGGAAAACCTAGCCTTTTCCTTGCTTTGTTTAACAATTGACATTAAAGTTGAATTAATGATGTCTTGGAGTGGTGTTGTAATGTGTTGTACATGTTCAAACTATTCTACGAACTTTATTTAACTAATACATGCCTTAACTGGTCCTTTGCAAGGGCATTATAAAGTGTTGTAACACACTATCACACTTTTCTAAGGTATATCTACTTAATTAAGCCAAATGGGCCCCTTTTCAATAAAAATGTACATAATGTGTGCCTTGTTTAAGTGTCGTAAATTTTTTTAAAGCACTTTCACACTTATCTAGGTGGTCTTAATTAATTGTGGTTAATTGAAGTTATTAACCCCATTTTGATTCAAATTTAGGCCTTAATTTTGACACCTCCTGAATATCTATCCTGACAATCATAATTTAATTAACAAATTATTTCATTGGGAAAAGTTTGGTCCTTGTAAGTTGAGCCAGGATCCATTCACCCTTGATGGCGAATGGGTCCTCTCTTAACAAAACCCCCCTTTCTCAATTGATCTAGAATGGTTTTTTAGTCTTCTTTCATCCCTCAAAGCTTGGTCCTAGAAACTTATCCAAGACCCATTTTCCCAAGATGGCGAATTGGTCCTCCCTTAATGAGACCCCCCTTTTTGAATTTCATTCTGGCCAAAATTTAATTATGTTTCTTTCTAGATCTGGTGTTGGCCTTAGTTCTTTGAATTTTGGGGTTAATCTCCTAATTTAGTATAAATAAGGGGTTAATACATATTGTTTATCCTAACACAATCTAGCAACCATTCAAGCATTCAAGTGATCAAGCATTATAGCATTTCAAGGAAACTTTCAAGAGTTTATTGTAGTAATTCAAGAGCATATCATCATTCAAGGGTTTGATTCACATGCATTCATGTTGTTGAGCTAAAGAGGTGGATGTAGCATTGAAGATCTACTTGCAACTATTGTTCACATCATTTCCAAGGATCCTAGATCTACATTCTTCATGGCCACTACATGATAGTTTGCAGATTTGTTTTACAAGACATCATCGAAGGCGATATCATTTACATATTTCATGTTTCATTCTTCATTTCCTTCATTTTTTTTCATTTGGTTTAATTACCTACAAGGGGTTTGACTGAGGAAAGCCCCCATTCACTAACAAATCAACAAGTTTTTCTACCCTTGAGTGTGTGTTTGTAGATTTACAAGTTGACGATCAAGTTGAGCAAGATTTGGAGAAAAATTGTCAAAGTTGCTAGAGTTGTAATTCAAAGTGCAAGATCATGGAAAGATCTCTATAGAATTACATAAAAACTTTAGTAACTTGATAATAGGGAATTCAAGAGTGCAGACATCAAGGAATGGGACCCTGAAATTAGTTTTTCAAAACCCTAAAAGGACCCATTCACCACTAAAGGAAATGAGTCCTTCATAGCTCAAAAATAAGTTTCTAGCCAGGTACATAGCTTTTTATGCTCTAAAAACATCCCCCATAGTTCCTATAATAGTTAGGTTGCATTTTTGGTCATTATTAGCAACTTATTTTACATAATTTTAAGTCTAAGGGCCCTAGAAAAATAAGTGATAGATCCTCTTGTTCATGCATTTGGATCTACCATATTTTCACCTATACATTTATTGGTGAACCCGACATGTTCAACATTGCAATTTTCTATTTTTTGGAGTCTCTCATTGCATTTATATTTGCATTGAATTAAGATGTAATTAAGGGTTTATTATTTTGGATTGAAATATTGCATATCATATAGGGTTTAGATTTGCATTGTTTTGGATTTCTTAAATCTGAAAATTGCAAATAAAAATCACTCATTTTTCATCTCATTTAGATCTCATTCAATTTCATTTTAAAATCAAAACAAAATTGCATTTCAAATTAGGCCTTGCATTTTATATTTTCATTGCATTTTTGCATTCAATTTCTAGAAAATTTGAAACTGCATTTCACTATATCAAACCTGGAACTAAAAGATATAACTGAGAACTTCCAAATCATTAAAAATTAATCTAAAAATACCTAACTAAAAACCCATTCCCCTTTACTAGAAAATCATTCCCTGATCAGGTTTGATCTGAACCTTCTAGGAATTGAAAAAGCATCAAAATTCACTCTGAAAACAACAAAAAAATCTTAGAAACACCTAACTAGGACCCATTCACCCTTATTGGAAAATGAGTCCTTGTTAGCTACAGATAGATGCATTTTTAGGACATTAAAATCTTAGTTCTTAGCTTCTGTTTGGTGTTATTATCTTGTTGTTTCGGTTTCTTGATTTGTTGTTTCATAAGTTTCATTGCATTTATCTTAAATTTCTTCATTTTAGTGCATTGTTAAAATTTCAAAATTGCATCAAAACATTTCATTTTCAGCTTATTGCATTTTGTAATCAGTAAATTGCAATGCTTAGATTCTCAAAATTGCACTTCATTATAGGTTATTGCATTATCCCTTTGCTATTCTAGGGTTTGCACACTGGGGTTGCAAAACTTGTATGATCTTTGCAACGTGGTGTCTTATTCACAATAAAATTATAAGACAAAGTTTGAGGCTCATGTCATCCCATGATATTTCACTTGTCGTGGATCTTGGGTGCTCTAACACTCTTTTCGATAGTGTTGAGGATCAACCCTCCATGGCTCATAGTTTGCATACTTCATTTCCCATGACTTCACCTCCTACAACCAATGTCTTTAATGTTACCAACACCATCCCTACCATTACCACTTCCACTCAAGCTTTGGGGTCTACTCAAAGTCAAGGTGGAATTCCAATCCCATCCTCTAGAAATACCAATATCCATTCTTACATACACCAGTACACAACCTACCACAACATTCCAACCTACCACAACATTCCAACCTACAACAACATTTCAACCCACAATTACCATTCAACCAACCACAATCATACCTACTAGCACCGTATACACTTCCATACATATTCCTATAGGAAATGCTTCAAACACAATAATACCTCAACAATCCACCTTTAATAACCTACAATTCACTAGCCCTCCACATACATACACTACACCACCTTATTCCCCTCACTTTTGCAAACCATGACATCCCTTCAACAACAAGTGGCAACATTACAACAGAACAATAATGGTCAACCTTTGCAATACATCAAGTCTACATCATTTTCCCTTGAAATATTAAGAGAACAAATACCACAAGGAATAAAGGTCCCTTGATTTGAGAAATATGGTGGGAAAGGAAATCCCATCAGCCATGTTTCCACCTTCACAACCTTGTGTAGTGATTTTAGTTTTGAGGATAAAATTTTGGCTAAGTTATTCCCTAGATCCTTGAAAGATACCGCCTTAGAGTGGTTATCCTCTTTACTGAACAATTCAATTGGTTCATTCAATGAACTAATTGATTCCTTTTATAACCACTTCTGTATTCACATGGGTCCCAAAATGACCCTTGTTGATTTAATGACATGCAAGAAAAAAGAGGATGAATAAGTGACCAATTTCATAGGAAGATACCAAACACTTTATTCAAAAGTGAACATTAAGATTCCTGATGCTGACCTTCAAAGAATGTTCATTTCCAACTTACAATATAAATTCCAAAGAAAACTTTAAATTTTGAGGTTTCCATCCTTCACATAGTTATGTACAGCCCTTCATGACCATCGAAACTTGACTAGTGGTTGTGATGTGAAAAACTCCCCCTAGTCATCCTAAAAAGTATAAATCCACAGCTTAAAACAATTATCAACCATTCAAGAAAAAAAATAAGGGAATTTTACAATTAAATCCTCCTCAAACAAGTCAACAAAACAATAATCAAGTGGCTGCTATAAAAATGGAAACTCCTTTCGAGGATAGAGAGAGAGAGAGAGAGAGATTTCACTCATTTACCCGATACCCTTCACAATATCATGTTGCAGCTTATTGTAAAAAACATGCTTACCTTACCTCTTATTAGAGAACATGACCCTACTATGTCATTGCCCAAAGGCTTTTGAAAAAATTCTTATTGTCATTGCCATCAAACAAATGGACATAGTACATAATACTATAAGCATCATAAACATCTTGTGCAAGACCTTATTGACTCTAATCATTTACTAATCGAAGGTGTGAATGATTGAGAAAATAAGTTTGTAGCTCCTCCTAATCAAAATTTTCAAATATTTACAAATCCCATCGCTAAGCACAATATTTAATTTATCAAATCTAGTGAAATGAAGACTAATGTGATGAATTTTGACACAAATGATGACAATATGAATACCATTGAGCAACATCCCATGAATGATGTGATAGCATTTATCAAAGCTAGACCTCATAAGTGTTGAAAAATTAGGTGTTTTCTTAGCTTAATACTCTATAAAACTTTAATATTGCTGATCTAAGTAAGCTCTTTCATTATTACATATATTCTTTGTGGGTGATTATCTTGATTGATTCATTTTACTATTGTAGAATGAAGAGAGAAGTTGATAGAAGAACTAGACAGGATATTAGAAAGATTACACAAGATGTACTGTGGAGAAAACCTTTCAGGAAAAAACTCCACCAAGAATTATTCTATTATTCAATCTCTGAATTACAATAGCTCCAATTCTTTCTTGAGAATGCTTCTTCTGTCTTTACCAATCTTCTTCACATTTGGAATAACAATTATGAAAACTCTCTTCAACTTGAATGAAATATAGAGACCATATGCAACCTTGTAATCTCCAAAAGGTGATAATTACAATGCACAATCTCAAGCCTTAAGAAAGGTACACCATATTGCTTCAAGTTGAGTTCTACCGTGAAGACCAAAGCTTAGAACATGTGCTTTACCCATTTGGGCATCCCAAACTAAAGCTACAACTCATCCTTCACTTCAGTGATAATTACAAAGCTCTTCCTCAAAGATGGAACCCAAAAGAGGGTTCTACTTAATAGAGCCTTCAGAAATATCTTATCATGCATTGGAGTTAATTTCAAGAAAGCATCTTGGGCTCCCAAGTTGGCTCCAAGTGATTTATAGTTAACTAAAACATTTACTCAACACCATTCCCAAAGAATGGTCATCCCTTGTTAACTGGAGGTAGTCCCTGTTATCTGTCATACAACTCAATGTTATTAGCCATGCATTCCAAGTTAACTGAAGTTAACTAACATACAACTGAAACTAAGACAACTGAACCATAACTGAACTGAACTAAACTGAACTAAATTGAACCAAACTTCAAGCATGCAAACATCAAATCCTAACTCCTAGGATCTTTACATGCATTCAGAAGTGTTATCTCTTACTCTGAATAGTTAACTAAACTCAAGGTGAGTGTCACCTTACCATGTGTGCACCCACATGTTCCTATTATTTAGGAATAACTACAAATGTCAATTTCATGATTTATTTCATCAAATATTAATCTCATCCTAATCTTAGTGTTGTTGAATACATTCCAAGAACTTAGGAGATACATGAAATAATTAATGTTTAAGATTTGTAATTAAATGGAATTCTATTTCCACCATTCTCCCACTTGACATTATACATTGCAATTATTCTAAACAAGGAATAATAAAACAAGTACAAGACTCAAGGCCAATGGCCTTCTTGCACCAACTAATCAAACCATGCTAACTTCAAATGCAACCTGCATAATCATGAAGCTTCCAAGAAAATGATTAAAACCAAGAGAACTTATCTGTATGGTTTAATAAGATAATCTATAACATTAATTAAAGTGTTAACTTTCTCAATTAATACCTTCCCATTATCAACCAAACCAATACCTTTCCCAAGTCTTTGTATCCAAACTGCCTCTTTGGAGGCATGCTAAACCACCGAGTGTGTTGAATTCACATTCAACCAAGGTGTAGGCTGTTCGATCTTTTCTTGTTGAAAAAATTTTCTTACAAGTAACCATTCCAACAAAAGTCTCTTACCATAAGAAAATTCCAACCTCACCTATTTATCCAAGTATCCATGAGGACCTGTAACCAACCAATCCATGCCAAACTCCAAATGCAACACAACACTTTCATGAAGTAATCAAACAAATGATTAATGTACCCAATACTTAACAGAAACACACAATATCAATGCCAAAGCTCCAACCTTGAACATAAACATGACATATATGATCTAACCATCTCCTCTTAGGAGATCACATGCATCATAACATAATTATACATCCTAGTCTCAAGAGAACCATGTAATATTCCAAAACTCTAATCTAGAATCAGGAGTTAAACCATGACGTAATAGCAAGCACTCTAAACCAAAAACAAACCATATCCCCAATCACATGAAGATAACCTTACCAATGATGCATCCAAGTCACTTCCAACAAGTCCCACTGAACCGTGGTACCGAGTTACACATGGCATCGTGACTATCATCCTCTCCATGAAGATTACTCTGAAACATGAAGCAAAGAGTTATCACAAACAATATTAGCTGAAATAACCAATGCATCATTACTATTATTCAAGGACTCCTCTGTAGAAGAATCAAAACTCTCTTTCTTGTTCTTACAATCCTTCTTCACATGTCCCGGTTCCCCACAGTTCCAACACTTTACCTTACTTCGTCCTTTTGACTTACCCTTCCCTTCCTTGTTTCCCTTAGGCTCTTTTTTCTTAGGCCTACCTTTTACAAACAAGGCATCTTGGATTTCCTCCTTAGACTTCCTCCTCATCTCTTCTGATAGGATAGTAGGAATAATGTTGCCCATCTTTGGATCTGCACCATTTCCACTAATTGCAACAATTAGATTTTCCCAAGAATCTAGTAAAGAACAAAGTAATAAAATGCACTTATCCTCATCCTCTAGCTTTACATCTACAGATGCTACCTGACTGAGAATTAAATTGAAAGAATTTAAATGTTGTGCAATAGATTCACCATCTTTCATTTTCAATGAATACAATTTCCTTTTTAGATACAACTTATTGGTGAGACTCTTAGTTTGATAAATATCCCCTATTCTTTTCCATAATTTATATGCACCCATTTCCACTGAAACATTTAAAAGAACAACATTAGCAAGACATAACCTTATTGTTCCTCTTGCCTTCTTATCTAACTTAACCCAATCTTCATCTGAAATATTTGTAGGTGTCTTTGTCTCATTATTAACCACTAACCACTGATCTCTTTCTTCAATAAGATCTTCCATTTTTAATTTCCATATTTCATAGTTAGAACCATTGAACCTTTCAATATCTAACCTTGAATTCATTGTAACAAAATTTAATTCCAAAATCAGAAAATAACAAAAATAATAAAAGCTCCCACTAAGAAAAAACCTCCAATCTTTTAAGAGAAAGGCGTCCCAATACTCTACCCAACCTTTGCTCTGATACCAAATGTTGAAAAATTAGGTGTTTTCTTAGCTTAATACTTTGTAAAACTTTAATATTGCCAATCTAAGTAAGCTCTTTTGTTGTTACATATATTCTTTGTGGGTGATTATCTTGATTAATTTATTTTACTATTGTAGAATGAAGAGATAAGTTGATAGAAGAACTAGATAGGATATTAGAAAGATTACACAAGATGGACCATGGAGAAACCCTTTCGAGAAAAAACTCCACCAAGAATTATTCTATTATTCAATCTCTAAATTAGAATAGCTCCAATTCTTGCTTGAGAATGCTTCTTCTATCTTTACCAATCTTCTTTACACCTGCAATAACAATTATGAAAACTCTCTTCAACTTGAATGAGATATAGAGACCATATGCAACCTTGTAATCTCCAAAAGGTGATAATTACAATGCACAAGCTCAAGCCTTAAGAAAGTTACACCATATTGCTTCAAGTTGAGTTCTACCATGAAGACCAAAGCTTAGAACATGTGCTTTACCCATTTGGGCGTCCCAAACTAAAGCTACAACTCATCCTTCCCTTTGGTGATAATTACAAAGCTCTTCCTCAAAGATGGCGCCCAAAAGAGGGTCCCACTTAACAGAGCCTTCAAAAATATCTTATCAAGCATTGGAGTTAATTCCAAGAAAGCATCTTGGGCACCCAAGTTGGCTCCAAGTGATTTCTAGTTAACTAAAACATTTACTCAACACCATTCCCAAAGAATGGTCATCCCCTGTTAACTAGAGGTAGTCCCTATTATTTGTCATACAACTCAATGTTATTAGCCATGCATTCCAAGTTAACTGAAGTTAACTAACATACAACTAAAACTAACTGAAGACAACTGAACCATAACTGAACTAAACTAAACTAAACTAAACTAATTTTGAATTGAATTGAACTAAACTGAACTAATCTAAACTGAACTAAACTGAACTTCAAGCATGCAAATATCAAATCCTAACACCTAGGATCTTTACATGCATTCAAAAGTGTTATCTCTTACTCTGAATAGTTAACTGAACTCAAGGTGAGTGTCACCTTACCATGTGTGCACCCACATGTTCCTATTATTTAGGAATAACTACAAATGTCAATTTCATGATTTATTTCATCAAATATTAATATCATCCTAATCTTAGTGTTGTTGAACACATTCCAAGAACTTAGGAGATACATGAAATAATTAATGTTTAGGATTTGCAATTAAATGGCATCCTATTTCCAACAATAAGGGCTTAACTAGACAACCTCTTGAAATTTCTTTCTCACAAAAAGACATACCTAAACATGTACCTGATGGTCCTCTTTACATAGCTAGCTAAATCAATATTAATCCCACTAATGGGATATTGATTAATCCCATATGTGGAGAGAATGTGGTCACAGAAGAATTCTTATATGTGCATGAGCTATATCAAGAAACATATGATAACCTAAAAGCATGGATGAAGACACAAAATGGATTTTCTTGCCCTACGATAGGCTCGATAGATCTCCCTTTAAAAGTGGGACCGAAAACATTAATAGTCTCATTCTCCATCATCCCACAATCAAACCAATTTTGTGTGAAGCTAGGCTATCCATGGATTCACTTCATGAATTTTATTCCTTTGGTTATGCATAAATGTCTAAAGTCTATTTGCAAATGACATCTTCACTGAGCATCATAGCGAATTCCATCATACCTCGGAAAAAGGGAAATTTTCACTAGCTTACTTTTGGCCTGAGACTATGGAACCTATCAAGCCTCATGAAGATTTCTTTTTCAAACCATATCAAAAATTCAAGGAAAAGAAAATAGAAAAACTATCCATTCAAAACATGCCTCAACCTATGGCCTAACCAACTATCCTTGATGAGACAATGATTGAACCAAAAACACTTCCAAACGTACAAGAACATTCTATAGAACAACCTCCTGCAATTTCCCACAAGAGACCACAAGATAGTATAAACAATCCTGTTGTCCCTCCTTGAATCAAACAAGTTTACAACGTCAAAGAGAAATCGGTTAAGAAACCTCCTGTTGTTTCTTCTAGTCCTCCCAAGGAAGAGAAGGAACCTATGATTGACAAACCTTCTCTTACACAAGAATGAATTGATAAAATTTTGAAAATAAATCAAAGTGCTAGAGAGCGTAGACATAGATGACATTCTATTGCTCATAGATTGCAAACTCAAGAAAACAAAAATAACATAAAACATTACAATCCAAACCTACCCGAAGCAATGAATGATGACTCACAACCCTCACCACAACACAATCAAGAACATTGTATGGACATTGTTATTCGACCTCTTGTTGTGTTTCATTTAGATGATGGCATTGCCATTGCAAATTTTGATGAACAAGTGCATGATGAGTTGAATACATTTTTTTCTTCTTCCATCAGCTTAAATGACAAATCTCCTAAAAAGAGTGTTGAATTTGGTGTGTGTCCTAGTTTGACACTTAATTTTGTACCTATGGCTATTTTCCCGCCTTTCATTTATACCAATCGAGATTGGGAGGTAGACGACCTACTTTAGATTGACTTGCCTATGCTTTACTAGTATTTTTCTTTTTCATTTTTCTTTATGTGATTGTGTGCATAATGTCATCCCTTGTGACATTTCATTTGATGTTCCTCTCTCTTTTGTGCATTCTTCTATATGAACCTTCATTCTTCTCTATGTCATAATTATCTTTTTTATTTGTCTTATTTTTTCCTTTTGGGGATGACGCAAGGTGTTGAGACATTTAGGTCTCTTCCATGTTGACCCAAAATATTTTTCTTTATCTTTTCCATTTGTCTTGTGTTTTCCTTTTGGGGATGATGCAAGGCATCAAGAAATTTATGTCTCTTCCATGTTGACCCAAAAGCTTTTTCTTTATCTTTTTCATTTGTCTTGTGTTTTCCTTTTGGGGGTGACGCAAGGCATTGAGACATTCATGTTTCTTCTATGTTGAACTGAAAGGTTTTTCTTTTTTTTCGCTTTATTTGTGTCATTCTTCTAGTTCTCCGAGTATTTGGGGAATGATGATAGTTCCATGCTCTATGAAAACATTGTAGTACAAACATACTGACCCCAAATCCATAGATCCTTTTTGTGTTTGTGGGGGCAACCCATCCTTACTATTTCATGACACATCTTGCTTCGGAAACATATGACTTGGCATATGGTTTTCCAAGGAAATCTCTCATGTCTTAGGATCAAAACATTGGCTACTTTAAAGCAATTTCTCATGGTAATGGTGTAGCAACTTCTTTAAAGTGGGGGCATATATAGATGATATCTTTTGGAAAATTTAATGGTGTGATTTTCCTTTTTTTCTTGTGGTGTGTCCTCTTCTTGGTGGTGTCATTGGGTTTGATTTCCAAGAGTGTATGATCTACTATCATGGCATGATATGAACGAGGCATCCCATGGCTGACGATCTGACACTTTTGACTTATCCTCTCTTGGAGACATTAGGCGCAATGCTCCCTAAGAGGAAGACTATTACATGAACAAAGAAAAATCCCCTTTAAGAAATTTTTTTACATAGAATTCAAAAACATTTACAAAAGAATTTTTATTGTGGTGCCTTATCGAAGTTTTCAGGAGGATAAATTTTGTATGGTATGAAAGGCTTTTTATGATTCTCTCATTTTCCACCTCATTGGGATAACTCAACTAGTGGAAAAATTGAGGTTCCACTACCCTAGAGTGATCATATACATATTTAGGGAAAAATCACCTACTGGATAGACTAAGGTTCCACTACCCTAGAGTGAGCAGCATATGTTATGGACAAACAACTGCTACCTCACATAACGTTGAATATGTTGTGCTTGATCCTTTGTTTTTGTTTTTACTTTTCTTGGCCTTTGACAAGGTATAATCATGTATCTTTGTTATTTCTACATACTTACGTGTCTTTGATGTCTAATTTAGTGTTAGTTTGACATGGGGTCATCCTCTCACTAAAGTGGGGGGAAAATTTAGTAACGAAAAAGGTAGCCTTTTCCTTTCTTTGTTCGATAATTGACATTAAAGTTGAATTAATGATGTCTTGGAGTGGTGTTGTAATGTGTTGTACACATTCACACTATTCTAGGACCTTTATTTAACTAATAATTTCCTTAATTGGTCCTTTTCAAGGGTGTTGTAAAGTGTTGTAACATACTTTCATGCTTTTCTAGGATATATTTGCTTAATTAATCGTAATTGGCCCATTTTCAATAAAAATATACATAATTATGTGCCTTGTTTAAGTGTTGTTAAGTTTTTTAAAGCACTTTCACACTTATCTAGGTGGTCTTAATTAATTATGGTTAATTGGAGTTATTAACCCCCTTTTGATTCAAATTTGGACCTTAATTTTGACACCTCCCGAACATCCATCCCAACAATCATAATTTAATTAACAAATTATTTCATTAGGTAAATTTTGATCCTAGTAAGTTGCGCCATGACCCATTCGCCCTTGATAGCGAATGGGTCCTCCCTTAACAGGACCCCCCTTTCTCAGTTGATTTGGAATGGATTTTTAGCATTCTTTCAGTCCCCTAAAGCTTGGTCTTGGAAACTTAGCCAGGACCCATTCATGCAAGATGGTGAATGGGTCTTCCCTTAATGAGACCCCCCTTTTTGAATTTCATTTTAACAAGAATTTAATTATGTTTCTTTCTAGATCTAGTGTCAATGTTAGTTCTTTGAATTTTGGGGTTAATATCCTAATTTAGTATAAATAAGGGGTTAATTCACATTATTTCTCCTAACACAATCTAGTAAGCATTCACTCATTCAAGTGATCAAGCATTAGAGCATTTCAAAGGCATTCATAAGGCATTTCAAGGCAGATTTCAAGAATTTATTACAAAAATTCAAGATCATATCATCATTTCAAGGGTTTGATGCATGCATTAATGTTGTTGAGCTAAAGATGTGGTTGTAGCATTGAAGATCTACTTGCAAATATTTTTCACATCATTTCCAAGGATCCTAGATCTATATTCTTCATGGCCACTACATGATAGTTTATAGATTTGTTTTACAAGACATCATCCAAGGTGATATCATTTACATATTTCATGTTTCATGCTTCATTTCCTTCATTTCATCATTTGGTTTAATTGCCTACAAGGGGTTTGACTAAGGAAAACCCCCATTCACTAACAAATCAACAATTTTTTTCTACCCTTGACTATGTGCTTACAGATTTATAGGTTGAGGATCAAGTTGAGCAAGATTTAGAGAAAAATTGTCAAAGTTGCAAAGTTGCTAAAGTTTCCATTCAAAGTACAAGATCACAGAAAGAGCTCTACATAATTGCATACAAGCTTCTAGAACTTGATAATAGGGAATTCAAGAGTGTAGAAATCAAGGAATAGGATCCTAAAATTAGTTTTCCAAAACCCTTAAAGGACCCATTCGCCACTAAAGGTGAATGATTCCTCCATAGCTAAGAAACAAATTTTTGGCTAGGTACACAACTTTTTATGCTCTAGAAACATCCCCCATAGTTTCTATAACAATTAGGTTGCATTTATGGTTGTTATTAGCATCTTATTTTACATAATTTTAAGTGTAAGGGCCCTAGAAAAATAAGTGGTAGATCCTCTTGCTCTTGCATTTGGGTCTACCCTATTTTTCCCCTATATAGTTTTTCATCTAATTCGAGTAGTGTCATTTTTGGACACTCATGTAGATTATTGTCTCTCTCATGATTAGTGTTCTTTAGATTATTTGGTACCCGCATTTTCAACTTGTATGTTGAGTAGTGTCATTGGGGTCACTCATGTAGATTCATGTACCACCTGTATCTTCTAATTTTAGATGTTTTTCTTTGTTTGTCATTTGATTTGAGTAGTGTCATTGGGGACACTCATGTAGATTATTGTCTCCTTGGATCTTAATATTTTTATCTTCTATTTCTAGATGTTTTTGCTTTGCTTTCCATCTGATTCGTGTAGTGTTATTGGGACATTCTTGTAGATTCTTGTTATCTTGATCTTGATCATCATTTTTTTTAGAGGAGGTTCTTCATTTTAGAACCATATCAGTCATCATTCGATAGTAGCCTACAACTTCTTTGTGCTTCAATGATATTCTACATGTTCCTCTTATTTTTGGGACATTATTTTGATTGGGGACTTCTCAGTCCTTCATACCTTGATTTGGAGGCTTTTCAGTTTGTCATTCACCTTTTTCTCTTTTGGAGAGGAGTTTTTTCCCACTATGGTTTTCTCCTTTTTCTCTAGTTTTGAGAGATATTTTGTTTGTACATGGCTACCTCACTAGGACTTGTTTGTCGTGACCCATCATGCATTTTTTTTAGGGTTCTTAGCTACTCCCTAAGTTCATCTTAAGGGGGGGTGTTAGAGTAATCATGCACTAGCTAATAATTAATGAATCTTTAATTAATTATTACTCTAATTTATTTTCATGCACTTAAGCTAAAATTAGGAGTTCTTTATTAAGTTAACTAAGTGTTTTTCTATGTTAACTGAAGTGAGCTATTATTCTAGATCATTTTTCTCATCGCATTTGATGTTGACACTTTTCCTGATCTAGTCCCTTTACCATTTAGGGTTGCTCCTATATAGTATTCAACCATCAATATATTATCTTTGGAGACTACTCTTCTGATCTCTCGAGCTCTCAACCTTTGAGGACTCTTGTTTTCCTTGAAGATTCTAGAGGTATTTTGTAACTTTTTCTTGTTGAGGAATATTGCATATATTGTTTACAAATCTCTTTCTTGGAAGGTTTTTGTGTTCGTTGTTTTATCCTATGGCTCATATTTTTCACAATTCTTATATAAATATCTTTGCTCATTTTTATTTTTTTATATATATGTATGGATGTATGTAATGTGAATATGTTCAATAAAGGAATTTAATGGTACTATATGACATTTTGAATGTACTGATTATATGTTGTATTATTTTGTACCTTGATAGGTAATTATACTATACTTTGGTTATCATAAACATGTTGCAAGTACACTTGACATGGGAATCGAGTGTGTAGGTTTAAGGTATTTATCTAGTTGAATATGTACGTTAGAGTTATCTTAAGTGGTTATTATTTTAAATATGTCACACAATGCCTTTTCATTGTAATACTTGATTATACTTAATTCAAGTACAAGATATGTCATGTTTCACGTATGCTAACTCTTATCCAATAATCAAAGGTGTTTTAAAATATGTTTTTGTTGTGAAATGCCACTATACACATGAGTTAATTAGTGACTGAATTTCCTTGTTGGATATAAACATATTTCAAGTAGTTAAAAATAGTTGCATATCATTTTGTGAATTATTTTTGTGAAATTTGGAAAATAAGGTTAAACCAGTTAAGTTGGGAAAATATCTTATTAGATGTCATTACATATATTCAATTTAATATTTTATTTAAATGCGGAAATAAAATATTATGGAATGTTAATTTTGACTCCATTGCATTGTAGATAAATAAGAAAGAAAATGAATAAAGTGAAAATAGAAAGAAACAAAAAAATGAAAATAGTTAAAAAATAGAACAAAAGAAAAAGAACTTATGTATTTTTATTATTATTCACTTTTTGTAGAAAATGCTCTCCAAAAGCCCTCTTTTGAATATTTGAACTTTAGGGTAAATATTTATCATTTATAATTGTAAAGACTTGGGAGTTAAATTAGTTGGCATTGTGAAAGATTATTGGTTGTGTGTGTGATTCCTATCTCTTCAAGTTGGGAGAATTTGCAATATTTTCATTGTTTTAGTGTGCTCTAAGTTTGACACAAATATATCTTCTCTCCTCATTTTTATTTTTCTCTTTAATTGGATTCCATGCTTAGCCTTAGGGGAGCATAGGACCTCCCTAATAGGGTTCAATTTGATCAATGAGTTTTGAAAACATCCCAAATTGTTATTTTGTGCCCTCACCATTCTCAAAATTTTCACAATGCATGGAAATTAAAATTGACTTCATAATATGATTTTTTTTCATATTTAAAGCCAAAGGGAATTTTCTTTTCATTACTTCTTAGAAATGTAAAATCTATAAATTCAAGGTTTCATCCATGGAGTTTGAGGATTTTTTTTTGTTTGTGTCTAAATTATTTTAAAAAAAAATTAAAATGTTGATGTGATTTTAGATGTTTTAGAATGGGGTAATTCATGAACCCCTCATGGATTTTCATGGTAAATGTTGCCCAATTTTCACTTTCGGGCTCAATCAGGTAGGATAAGTTATGTTTCAGATGTTCATAAGGGCCAAATGGGACATTTGCATTCGAGGGTTAGGTCATGCATCTGATGCCATTTCATACGGAGCTCATTTGAAAGGTATGCCTCATCAGTTTTGGCACAAAACTCATCAGAGAGGGAATTCAGAAAGACCTTCCTGTTGTCTTACCGACTAGCAGTGCATCCTATGTGGTTGAATAAACCAGTCACCAGGACTTTCGGGTCACCAAGAGTCTTCATGTATCTCTCTGCTTGAAGAGGGGTCATGCCAACAGTTGTTCATTGGGGAGCTCTCAGCATAAGGTTGTGCCTATGGGGAGATGTCCTACCAACGTGGGGAGTCTTTCCGAGAGATTTAAGTTCGTCGAAGTGGGCTTGGTCTCAGTATGAAGTCCCACCGATCCAGTGAAGTCTTCCCAACTGATATGAGCCCTCGTCGAGAGATTATAGCTCTGGCATAGGGTCTGGCCGACAGGCCAAGCTCTCGGCGACAGTATGGGGGGCTTCACTATAAGGTTTTACCGTCGGGGTGAGGTCTTGCCAAGGTGAAGCAATCTTGGTGAAGGAAACAAGCTTGGTGAGAGGTCTCACCGACCGAAGGTGGTCTCCATGACACAAAAGGATGTGAGCTCGGGGCAAAGGAAAGTAAGGTCGCCATGATGTCTCGGTGAAAGTATAAGATCCTGCCGACTAGTAAAGGTCTTGGTGACAACAAAGAAGCCCTTTGCGAGATGTTGAACTCAGGGTGAGGTCTTGGTGACTAACAAAGGTCTCAGCAAAGAGATGTCAATGGGGAGAAGAGAAGGACCTCGCTGTAACGTCCCAGTGACCGAGTGGTGTCTCACCGAAGAGAGGGTACCTTTGAAATAAGGTTGTGGTCTCGGGGAGATGTTCTATCGACACGGGGAGGTCTCAGCGAAAGTTTTAAAGTTCACCATGGTGTCTTAGCAACCAAGCGAAGTCTCCCCGAAGTGAAGTGAGCTCAGTGAAAGAAGGGATCTCGACATGATGTCTCGGTGA
The DNA here is from genome assembly GCA_007258455.2 of Sequoia sempervirens. NCBI lineage: Eukaryota > Viridiplantae > Streptophyta > Pinopsida > Cupressales > Cupressaceae > Sequoia > Sequoia sempervirens. The sequence continues at coordinate 213,683 of VDFB02352227.1, read as the reverse complement.
ACGGAGGTGGTCTCGTTGAGAGCTAAAGGCTTTGGCATGAAGTCTTGCCGATAGACGAAGCTCTCGCTGAAACAATTTTGAGCTTGGCGAGAGGTCTTCCCGACCCGATGAGGTTTTCCAACAAACGATGAAGCGAGCTCGCTGAAGGATTTTTCCTTTGGCATAAGGTCCTCCTGATTGCTAGAGGTCTCGATGAAATGAAGTGAACTTGGGGAGAGAAGGGGAGCTCACTATGAGGTCCTGTCAAGAGAATAGTGTCTCGCTGATAGGGAGCTGGCTGCGGTGGGACTCATCACCGAGAGGAGGAGTTCGATAAGAAGTCTTGCCAACTTGATAGGATCTTGCCGAGATGAAATGGGCTTGCCGAGAGATATTTCCTTCGACATGAGCTCTCACTGACACATGGATGTCCTACTGATGGAGGAGCTTAGTGATATAACTCACAAAGATCAATATGACCTCCTACCGACTGAAGGAGCTCTTACCGAATGTGGATGACTAAGCGATGGAAGAGATATTAGTATGACTCCTGAGGGTTCACCATGAGGTCTTCCCAAAAGCAAAAATTTTTGCCGATGGTCTGGGTGATAGCCACTGTGGATGTCATTATAACTTTTGAGCTCACTATGTGGTCTTTCCGATCATCGTGAGTTATGCCAATAACAGCTAAGGGGTCTAATTGCATCGGGGAGACATGATTAGTGTCTCACCGACATGCGATTCTGATGAGGTGACCTTTTGACTATCTAGCACCCCATGAAGCTCTGTTCAACCAATCAGAAGGAGGCTATAGGAGAGCCATGGTAGTTTGATCCCTGCAAAGAAGATCAACATAATGAAGGTGATGTGGATCTGCTCTGAGCTCAAGAGAATTCAAAGTAGCTCGACAGGGAGGTTAGAAGATAGACATGAGACTAGAAGTTAATGCGGGCATTGTAAAAGATCAAGGAGGCCATTCCTGGAGCAACTCTTCATCGACATAAACAGTAGGGACGTGCATTGATGCAGCATTAACTTCATTCGAAAAGATCTAAGGGCAGATCTTTCTAAGGACTGATATTTTTGTAAGCCCTAGGGGACCGACATCATTTTGTATATATGGCATTTTTGCCTCTTTGTAAAGGAGTTCGGATTATGCATTCTCAATAGTTAGTGATTTTTAGCAATCCTTCCTCAACTGATGTATGCTTTGTAACTCATCTGGAATTCTAAATATAAAATAAAGAGATTACCTTCGAAACCAATGTTAGTGTTCATGCTACTTTCATTTTCTTCTAGATTATGTGATTTTTTGAATTGTGTTTTTCTCAATCTTCATTTGAACTTTAAAGTTGTGAAATTCATCTTTCCTTCTTAAAGTGTATATGCAAATTAAGCCTTTCAAGAATGATGCATAAGTTCACGAAGTTCATGTTGAGTAAATAAAGTAACTATCATTAGTTTTCTAGTGTATGTTCATCTATTTTATTTCATGATTCTTGTCAGTTCGGTGCATCACCATAGTGTTAATTTTATTTTTATGCATTCCTTCTCCCTTTCCCTTTACAGAATCAGTAGTTAGGTGACACCAAAGGAAGCCGACCTTCTCTAGAGGTTGACCTCTGCCTATAAGTGACCCACAGCTTTAGAGGTCTTCCCATGTTACACTGGATTGTTAAGTTTATATTCTGCAGGGTGCAAATCTAGATTGATAACAATAAACATTTTAATCTTGATCATGTTTCAATTTTTGTGAGCCAATTAGCATGCCTTGTTTCCCATGCCACACTCAATTGTTATGAGTTGTGATGAACCTAAGATGTAGGTGTTAGAGAGTGGTCTAGGTGAAGTGGCTTTTGACATTGTCTGAGGTCCAATGGAGCCTAAAGATATCTTGTACAAAAAACTATTAATCAAGTTATAATTGAACTTTCATGGGTAATTAAAATAAACTAAGATAATTATGACCACACCATACTTGAAGTGCTAGCATAGGCTTGGTATACATGTAAAATACATGGATGATTAGGGAGCATTGGTTCTTGTTTATTGAGTAACCTTGTATTTTTTGAGAGGTGTACTAGATCACACATATTTGTTACCATAGTATATTGCAATGGAACTCACTAATCCCTCTTTAGGATTTTCTCCTTATGGCTAGTAGAGTTGTACCTAAACAAAAATTGTACCCTACAATCAGTTGTTGATGTTAAGTGAATCTTGTATGTCATGTATATTTTGTGTCTACTTTGTGATTTATGTGAGTGTAAACCTACTCCATTATGTTCAATGTGAGTGTACTTGTGTCTTGTGTGATAATCTTCAAGCATGGTTGGGTGTAACTAAGACTTCCACATGGTTGGGTGGTGTGGAACCATCACTAGGGCTTGAAGATCTTGAAAGTGTTTGGAAACCATGAAAGAGTTGGGAAAAAGGCTTCACCAATCCTTCATTCCTTATTTATATAATATTTGAAAAAGTATAAATGAAGGAAATTTGATTCCTTGTATCAATTTTTCATGTAATTATTAGACCTTCATAATGGATGGGTTGTAAATGAGCCATATAATTGGTGATAGTGTTATAAATGCTTTTATGTGTCTCAGTGTTGGAGTTGAGAACACATGCTATCTTTCATGCTCTTTAAACCTTTCATGTTTTTGGATAAAATGAACTTAAAGTACCTTTCACAAGATTTTAAAATGAACTTTAAGTTCATATAACATAAAATCAAACATTAAAAATAGTACTAGGATTACCTTGGTGTTCTTAGGTGTGTTTCTACCTTATTTTCAAGTCATTTATGGCCCCTTAGGTGATATTAGAGTGGATAGAAAGTTTGGGATATAACTCAACCTTCATCCCTCATGTTTTAAATCTTTTTTTTTATCACTTGGAGGTTTCAAAACCTAGGGAGCATTATCCTTCATGAGTTAGAGTGTCTTGTGACCCAATAGTATAGGATCACTATGAAATCTAGTTTATTTTTTTATATTTTCATAATCTAATTCTCATTGTATTTATTTTTTTATAAGTGCCTTAGTGTCGTGATTTTTTTTAGGACTAAAAATAATCTTTGGTTTTCTAATTGGTCAAGACAGTACTTAGCACTAGATTAGGACTACAATGTTGTGGAGGACTACAATTCCAAGGAGGGCTAAAACTCTTATTTATGAATTTTGTGCCAAAAAAAGACACCTATGCTAGAATTCGTTCTGGTGTCCCAATTGGGCAATAGTATGCTACCTGGGTGCTAGTGTCCCTCCTAGGTGCTAGTGTGCTTGAGGAGTATTGTTGTCCTCTTATGCATTATTATCCCACTATTCATCAGACATTGAGTATTTTTATACCATTTTGGGAAAAAAATTATGAACAAAACTTTTTCCCATGGTCTTATGAGTCTCCTAAATTTTATCTCATTAATGTGTTTTTTATGAGAATTTATGTCATTATTACATTGGGAAATGTGTTATTGTATGAAATCAATCCAATGTTACCTCTTGTGTTAGATAGTTCCTAAGGTTGCCAAGTCTTGTAGGGGTCTAACCACTATGTTAGAGGCCTCTTGTTTGTATAAATCCCTATCAAGTATTAGATTGTTGGATTGGTGTTGTAAGTCTTCCACTTGTGCCACATTGTATAGGAAACCATGATGTCTTCTTTAGTGTGTAATCATACAATTTCATAACATTATGTCACTCTTGTTGTGATGGTGTAATTTTTAGATAAATGTGTGTATTTTCTAAGCTAATATCTTGTGATTCCTTGGTGGGGAATTAAAACAACATACATTTTTTTGACATTTGTACCACTCTAGTGAAAACCATAGGAAAATATGGGGAACTTCACATCTCATACACACAATATAAGTTACAAAGATAATTAATCAAAATTTGAAATTATTCAATATATAATCTATGCATAAAGTATTCTTTATTAATTGTGTAACTTTATAAAGTAGATATCATATATTTTATGCATAATTCAATACAACCAAATCCTCGACGAAATACTCCATCAATTCCTCAACATCCTCCTCAAACACAAGAAAACCTATTAGGTAAAATTAAAAATATTAAAAAGGGAACTCCAAGAATTGATTCATAGGTTGAAACATTCAAATGAAAATAGTTCCCTCTAGATAACCCTCACCTCATCAGAATCTATTGTTGAACATCTAGAATACTAAGAGAGGGGGTGAATCAGTATTCAATAAAACCATTCACATAAAATCCTTCTAATCATTATCACAATTCTAGTTTAATCAACATGAGAGAACATAGAAAAAAATCAATGCAACCACACAGATGAATGCCAGGATTTTTACATGGAAATCCTAAAAAGGGAAAAACCATGGTGAGGGCTAACTCAATATATTATATACAAATACAAGATATTATAGGGCTCACTACCAGGACTCACTGTCCTTGAAAAAGGCGCACTTCCTGAATACAAAATATGGCGAATCGCCAAGATACAAAGATTGTGGCTCACTGCCAAAAGGTTTGAACTGATCGAATACACCTTCAATGTACAAGATTCAATTCCAATGAAGCCTAGAATATGAAGTACTGCCTCACACAATAGCCGCTCAACAAATTTCTCTGATCCCCAACTGATAAAACATTAAGGCTCAAATCCTCTTTCACCTTTCTTCCACACTCCCACTCCCATTCACTTCACACAACTTCACTCTCTTCAAGGAATATTATATATATATATACAAGTGGGTGGGTGCATGAAGTTGGGTTACATTTTTGTGGCCAATTCCAAAAAAAAAATTGAAAATGACATAATGCAAGCATGTTGTTATGTCATTTTAAAAGCAAAAAAAAAGAAGTGAAAGTGATTCATTTTTTGTTGTCTATTTTCCTACTTTGCTTGAGGCCAAAAACCCTCATTTTCATGCTCACGTTCTAGGAGGAGGAATTCTAAAAAAATCATCAACAACAATTTCTTTTTCTTTACAAAGATGGTGTGACGACGATGAAGAGGTGTGAGAGGTAAGTATTGTTTGCTATTTGTTTTGAATTTCTTAGTTTCAAGTTGATTTTGTTTGTTTTAGGTTAGATTTGATTTTATTTTTTTAAAATTTGTAGGAGATACAAATGATCCTGCAAATCCTCAAAATCCTCAACAAGAAGAGTAGGAAAATCCTCAACAACAAAATCAACCTCCCCCACCAATCACTCAACACCCTCCTGGCACTCAACAAAATTTGAGGATTGAAATTGAGAACAACAAAAAAAAAATTGAGGATTTTATCAGTAGGTTGAGTGATCCAAATGCTTCAACCACAAAAAGAATGACCCTAGAAAATTCATTGAAAGAGATGTTAAAAAATGTAGATTCAATTACCCAACAAATAACTAGATGGCAAGATAGGAGGCAGGTAGCTAGGGCATATTATGTAGATAAACTATCATATAAACAAGTAAAAGATTTAAAAATTACTAAAGGTGATTTGTGCTCTTTATTCACTAACCCTAGAACACATCAAAATTTTAGCCTCAATGCGAAGAGGTTTCCTATTCATTGGTGCCACCACCAAGAGATTAGGAACCATTTTTATGATAGGTGGTACTTGGTCTTTGATTACCCACCGTGCAACAATTGTGAAGTCCCCCAATATTTTCTTAGGAAACTGTTGACGCCAAAATTTGATGAGATAACAGTGCCTTATGGGAAACTCAGTTCAAGGGGGACCCCTTTGCGCCAAACTGAGTGACCTCCGGATTTTAAAGAAGCCGACTTCTTCTATAATGGTTTTTGGAAAGGGAAAAGGAAGCGGATATAATGAAACAAATATTAATCTAAGGCGATGCGTCAAAGCTTACTGATAGGCACGATAAATCCTAGACTTAAGGGCCTGAATGTTATAGTTATGTTCCAAAACATCAGAAAACTTAAAGCTATAGCATAAACAATTCATTTAATTGACATAAAACAGTATCGCATACATTCTTACTGCTAAGAAGAGTCATTAAGACATGATTTAGACTAGTAAGTTTGCATTCAATATATAGAAGTCTCCTCAAATGAAATGCTTAAGACAATAAGAAGCACAGTTTACAGTTTAATCAAAACATGAAAAACAGAAAGGCCGAACAATAGGCACAGTCTGAAAGTTTCCTGCGAATAAACATGCAATAGAGGCCTGGAGTCTCTTGCTAAAACTAGTATTCTTTCTAAAAATCTTGGACCTCTTCTCCCTCGACAGAGAGAGTATATATAGCCAGGGAGCAAAATCCCACCGCTTGGATAGTTGTAACAGAAAGATCCCACAATCTCCCGTAATGATGTCCGAATAAGAATATTCCCAATGCCGTTATGAGAGCAACCAGTCAGAGCATAGCATCCAGTTGATCAGTTACAGGCGTGCCCTTTGTAATAATGGCAATGGTCCCAACTAGGCTTCGAAGCGACAAGTGCCGCCTACCGCTTCAGAGAACCATGACGAGCAGCACCCAATAACACTATCCCGCTCGGCCATCCCATAGCTTGCTTGATAATCAATGTAAGGCCCATGGCAACAAATCGCGGCCTGAATGAAAACTCCTCCTCTATCGACCGAGAGCTTGCGGAGAAGTGACACGTGTTCAAGGGACTGAGGTCACTTTGAAAATGGGGGAAGGCCATATGAACCGGGTGGAAAAAGATGCGTGGCCGCATTTCGCAACCCGTGGTGCTCTCATCCCTGCTGCTATTTTAAAAGCTACGAACCACTGACACGTGGGTGAAGGTAGGTCCTGCCAGGAAATAAGGAAAGCCTATAGAAATTTTTCGCAGCCCGCAGCAGCATAATCTATCCCTACTAGGAAAGTTTGCGATACGCCGCCACATATCAATATGTGGGCCCCTCGAAGAATCTTAGGAGTACCGGACCTTTATGGAAGGCTTAGCAACCCGAAGGAAACACGAAGCAACAGAAAATGAAAAACCCCGTAGGCAAGACACGTGGGCGCCCAGCGTAGCATTTCAGGAGCCGAAAGGGGGGCCACCAGCTGAAGTTGCGAAGCGAGGAATGTGCAGAGGGAAAGATCAAAACCTGCTGGGAAGCTGAAGAAACGCGGAGACGCACAGGCCAGCACATGGATATGGACAAAAAGGAACTCGGAGGGAGCTGCTTGAATCATTATTTCAATAGAAACTATACAGTGAGTTCATATTAAACCAAATCCCAAATTATTTTGATATGAGGGAGTTCTAGGGGAGAGGTGGGGGGTCAGCTCAGGATAGGCCCGATGCACAACCAAATCTTGCATGGCAAGGGAGATGACCTCTCGCTAGGCCGCCTCATGAGCACATTGTTATGCTTGTCATTGCAAAGGAGAGTGCCAATGTAGAGACATTGCAAGCGATCAACACTTTGACCCAGAGTGTCATCCATCATACTATCCCTATTGTACAATGCCATCCAGGGGAGTCTTTGGGTGGTGGCCTTCGAACCCATGTGTGTCAATGACTTGTTCATATGACCCCACCGACACTCAGGAGGATGTTACGAAGGATCCATATGATGATATGCAGGATTTGTATGCATCTATGGGGATGGAGAGGATGACTAGTATTTTGCACAATGCATATGGAATTGATACTCAGGTAAAAGTTAGCATGTTCATTTAATTTAATTTATTAAATTTTAATTCTGAAATGCAAGATTCACTAATTTAGTTTTATTATTTTAATAAAATTACAGGGTCATAGTGTTGAGACTGGATACACCGGTCCTCCACCTACTTATTTCTGCAGTACACCTATCAGTGGGGTATGTAACTAGTAAACAATTATAAATTTATTACATGTTAATAGCATTGTTTTACGAATGGTATTTTAATATGTGATTTTGGATGTTGAATAGGCTAATATTGGAGGTTTCAAGCAAACACCTCCTAGTGCTAGTGGATTTACTCAAATGTACACGGAGGTAATAGAATAAAGAGAACTTAACTAATGAATTCTACTTAATAGATTTGTGTAGTTTATATTCATATTGTTGGTTACATTGCATTACATACCATTCAAACTCAAAGCATTACTTCAAATTCCATAACCAATAACTAGATGTTGATAGATGACATAATATCAACTATACAATATAGTTGTTTAGAAAGTCAACATAAGTAGCATGATGCAATTACTTCACATGGAGGTGTGTGCTTGCAAAGGTGCACCAGCACGAAAAACTATGGATGCTTGGAAAAAATATATGAAACCATAATAGTAAGCAATAGCATAGATAAGGCAGTTAGTGATGCAAAGCATCATATCAAAACACTCAATCATCAAGGTACATCTGACCCAATTGAATCAATAGAAGATCAAATTGAATAAGCAACTAAAATTTCTTTCTCTTTTCATAAAAAATCACATTGTTTCATTTGTAAACCACAAGGAAACGACAAGCCAACTCATTTCAATACTTCTTCTTATCATCCTCAAGCTTCAAACATCTTATTTATCAACAAAAATGACTAATCCATAGAAGAAACCTTATTAGAGTCACTAAAAAATCCACTCTTTCATCATTCACCAAGGCACCCTTCCACTCAATTTGATTTACCTAGGAAAAATAACCAAAAACCAATCTTTCATGTTACAACCTATATCCATAAGATCCTAACACACCTTTTTCATCATCAATTTATTTGAATTCAAAGCAAAAACCTAATAAAGAGCTTTGAATATTTCAATTCCTTAAACAACTCACCAAATTTTCACTTTTACCAACTAGTTCCTCAAGACCAAGATACTACAATCAACCATTTACACCTCAATAATTTCATCTGACTTCCAAGACATTACTCACATCATGTTTTTGACTAAAACAAACCTGGTTCATATCCACATAATGTTGATTTATCAAATTCATAAGTTCTTACAGTTAAATTACCATTTCCACCTAGGGACGTATTGCTACAGCATATCAAATCATCATGTTTGGCCTCAAGGCCTTCACCAAACCATTCACACACCTTTGATATCTTCACATTGATGGTTCTATGCCAAAATAAACATTTAAATCTTTGTATTTACATAATTACACACTTTTACAGTCTTACCACCATTTTGCTTGTAGGTCACATATCCCTTAATCGGGTGATTCCTTTCCATTCAATTTGTATATCCACATTCCAAATTTACATTCAAGAGCCTTTTTTAACACATCATAACATATCAAAAGTTCTTAGTAGCTTGTCATAAAGAAATTACCAGATTCTTGAATTGTTTGCTGGAAAGGGCTACTAATTTAGGCCTAAATTACAAATAAAGTGCTCATAGTTTATCACCAAAATAAAAAATGACTGAAAAAAATCATCCATCATGTCACAAAACTGAAGAATCAAACATTTTTAGTGATAGAAAGGCTCCATAAATCACTGTTCCAAAAAACCCCTATTCTATGCACAAATCAAGCCCTACAAAGGAGGGTTTATTGCATAAGGTACTTACAAACCTTAAATACTCCTTCCACCACCATAAACACCATGGAAATAGCCTGCATAAGCTTTAGAAACTCACCACCCACCTTCATGCATTGAACACCACCCTAAAGCCATGCTTTCCATGAAGGAAACTTTGTATTTCCTGTATGATTCAGTAGCCAATCAGAGATTTCTTGATTTCCCTATTCCTGTACACTCACAAATTTCTTAAAACATTCTAAAAACCTTCTATACATTCCATCCCACCAATCTCCTAAATCTACATTGGTGGGATGGTGAATTCAAGCTTTAAATGACCCTCAAAACCCTTGACTGGTTAATTTGACAAACCACAAAACCTTGGCTTTTAAATTTGATGGTAACTCTTCAAAACATCACTAGATGATTGTTAACACCTTGCATAAAGTGAACAAACAAATATATAGCCCATGCAAGAACTAAATTCAAGAATGAAACACAGTGAAAACAGGAACAAGGAACTGTATTTATTGAAAATGATTCAACAATACAAAATCCATTCTTTTGCCCACCTTTTACATGCTTTTATATATATTCCCAATCAGATAAATGCCTTTAGAATCTCACTCATCAAGTGAAACTACCTAAACTTCCTTGTGACTTTTAATATTCCATGCTCCTTTGCCTTTTTACAAATTTTCCCATCTTTAGCAACATTTGGAAATAATTTTTTTTGTGACCACCTAAGGACCTTAAATACAATGAAGTAGGTCTTTATATGACCTTTACATGAATTTACAAATGGGCATTCAATCTAGAAAAAAAAAATCCTTTGAGAGGCAACTAATAACCTAGGTGCTCCTGCACCAGTTAGTAGTTTGAAAAAATTCCTCGAAGAAATGCGGTTTGATGGTGATGGAATTCCATTCCATCACCACATGAGACCACATTTCTTCAAAGAATTTCTTCAAACTGCTCACCACCTTTCCTATGATACCACATTTTTCAGACATGTTCACCAAAGCATTTTATCAAACTACTCTCTTCCTTCCAGTTGTTGCTATGGCTAAAAGCCTAAAATAGGTGCTTTCTAACAAACTATATGGATGCTTGAAAAAATATCTATCAAAGCATAATAGTAAGCAATAATACCATAGAGAAGGCAATGAACTTTTTGAAATTTTTTTTGGAAGAAATGTGGTCTTATGGTGATGGAATGCCATGGCGTGCATTTGTTTGTAATGGCATGCCATCTCCACGAGACCCTATTTATTTTGAGGCATTTTTTCAAACAGATCACTGCCTTCTCTATGCCACCATAGTTATCGTACATGTCTACAAAAGCATTTAATCAAATGGTTCAGTGGCTTGTTGCTATGGCCGGTAAAATCCTAATAACACATCCTTTCGAACAAGATATGGATAGGGAAAATAGTAAGCATGATAATCGGAAATATATAGTTTAATACTTGTACTCAAAATTTTGTTCATTAGATCTCATACATTATAAGTCATGATGTGGATCGCTATTGTAACTTTTTTGTGATTAAGTAATTTGTTGCTTTATTTTCAGATGTTGGTTGTGGAAATACCTCCAAATGTTACAAGGGCAATGGATATCGGTGTTTCATCTGCTATACAATCCTCAATGGCTCTAATAGGTGAGGTATGAGGCAAATTACTAAATTTCAATTTACATTTGTTGTTATAGATTTTAGTTCTAGTGAAAAATAAAACCATTATTTATTCATAGTTTAATTCCTATTTGGATGGTTTATATAGGGCTTGAGCACACCTCAGCATCGACGTGTAAATATTTCCATCGTGGAGAGTGATTGTGAGATTGTCGTAAGTGATTATTTTGTTAAATATATCATTTTTTATAATGTAATTTCTATATATTAATGTCTTTACTTCTTATTGTAACAGTTAAAACTTCACTAGGAGCTAAACTCTAGGAGGAGGAGCAAGAGCACTCCTCAAGCACAACATAAACGAGTGACAAACTTATCGCCATCGGATCACCAAAAAAAGGGAAAGAATTTATTTCTAGAGCATGGAGAGAAATGAATTTTGATTCCAGAGCCCTTTGTTGTATGCCTAGACATGGAAATTTTGTACATATTTTGTATTGGATATATTTCACATTGTATGCCTATATGGCATTCTCGTAAGCCTATATGGCTATTTTGTAACTATATTTTATACTTATATCGACATATATTGATGTATGCGTACATGGCTATTTGGTTAATACAAATCTTTTTTATCAATGGTGTCCATATTTGCATTATAAATTCATGGTTCAATAGATATGAGTTACGTGTATTCAAGTGTATACTTTACAACTTACGTGTATACTTTTTGACTTACGTGTGTTCCAATGTACCTTGTATTTGTGTATATACTTTGTATTAAGTTGTGTATACCATGTATTCATGTGTATACTTCAAGGCATATGTGTTTGTGACTACTTTTGCTTCCCTTATACATGTACATGCTTGACTTATTCACGTGTATACTTATTAATTGGTTAGCCCTTGTATTGATCATTGTTTTCCTTCATGGTTTGTCTTGAATAAATTAATTGATTGATAGTAAACAACTAAGTATCTAAAAGAAAAAAACACGTTTTCAATTGGTATTCTATGAAATGATTGATAAAAATATTCCAATTTATATTTAATCCTTTGATTGGAACAACTAAATTAAGCAAAGGATACATAATCTTCATGTAACACTTGTAAAACATAATATTCAGAGTAGATGAAGTAGTCAACTTCTTGATACATTATCTATGTTACCGGGTTCTTCTATTTTAGCCTTGGTTTTCATTCTGGTTCGCTCAGGTGGTGCAATTCCTTGTTCGGTTCACCTATGGGTTCAACCAGGGTCCTTCATTTTTGGGTCTTGTTCGCCCAAGTAGAACCCAAGAGAACCCAGGAAAAACCTAGATAGAACCCAGGCAAACCAAGACAAAGCCTGTGTGCCTAGGCATCCAAAAAAGTCTTTTTTTGAACATTTTTTTAATGTTTTATGGAGTTTGACTTTGACCCACACCCAAGGGAACCCTAAAAGTGACGTCTAAATCACTTCAAACACCTTAAATACCTCATTATTATTCATTTGTTTTGAAAACAAGCATTTTAATTCCAAGAGGCCAAGCTTTCATTTTTGCTTGCTAGATTGAAAGCGAATTGTGACACAACTTTCTTTTTTCAAAAATTGTACTACATCATTGAACTAAGAATTTATCAAACATTTGTAGAGAAACAGAGGAATACTACAAACTAAAACACATTACACTTTTTTTCTCACTGACTTGATGTACTCTCCAACATCTCTCTTCTCTCATGCAAAGAGTTAGAATTGTTTGGGCATGCCTTTGCATCATTCAGAAAGTTTTGCTCTTTTTGACAATGTCAAAAGCATGGCTGCATACAGATTAGGAAAAAGACTTTTCCTTTTAGATTAACAATGCATGGAAGTTTCAAAAAGTATCCTTCTTATTACAAAAAGATATGTGTTTATACCATAGCGGCAAAAATATTTTGGGGATAAATCGGCAAACCAAAAGTATAAGAATTTTTGAAAAAATCGGGAAAAAGTCTAGAAAAAATCAGAAGAAAATTAGATTTAAAAAAATAAAGTTAAAAAAAAGGTAGAACAAGAGATAAAAAAAAATTAAATGCATTTCCATAGCATAGAGATATAGAGAGCAAATAAAATAAAGAGTTCAACTAATAAATTGTAAAAAATAGATTTTTGTAGTTTATATTCATATCGTTGATTACATTGCATTGCACATCTTTCAAACTCAAAGCATTGCTTCACATTCCATAACTAATAACTAGATGTTGATAGATGACAAAATTTCAATTACAATATAGTTGTTACAAAGTCAACCTAAGGAGTTATGCAATTACTTCACATTGCATAACTAATAACTAGGAGCAGCTGCTAATTGCATTTGCTTGTCATGGCATTCTATGAGACCACATTTCTTTGAATCATTTTTTCAAACAGTTCACTACCTTGTCTATACTACCACATTTTTGATACATGTCTACCAAAGAATTTTGTCAAATAGTTCACTGCCTTGTTGCTATGGCTAAAAGTCTAAAACAAGTGCTTTCAAACAAGCTATGGATGCTTGGAAAAAATCTATCAAAAGCATAATAGTAAGCAATATCATAGACAAGGCAGTGAAATCTTTGAAAAAATGCCATGACAGTCAAATGCATTTGATTGTCATGGCATTCCATCACCGTGAGACCTCACTTCTTTGATGCATTTTTTCAAAGAGTTCACTGCCTTGTCTATGCTAACACATTTCTCATACATGTCTATCAAAGTATTTTATCAAACAGTTCATTGCCTTGTTGCTATGGCTAAAAGACTAAAACAGGTGCTTTCGAACAAGCTATCGATGCTTGGAAAAAATCTACCATAGCATAATAGTAAGCAATAGCATAGAAAAGGCAATGAACTGTTTGAAAAAATGCCTCAAAGAAAAGTGGTCTCATGGTGATGGAATGCCATGACAAGCAAATTGCTATGGATTCTCAAGGCATTCCATCACCATGAGACCACATTTCTTTGAGGCATTTTTTCAAACAGTTCACTACCTTGTCTATGCTACCACATTTTTCATACATGTTTACCAAAGCATTTTATCAAACAATTCACTTCCTTGCTGCTATGGATAAAATCCTAAAATAGGTGCTTCCAAACAAGCTATGGATGCTTGGAAAAAATCTATCAAAGCATAATAATAAAAAATAACATAGAAAAGGAAATGAACTATTTGAAAAAAAGCCTCAAAGAAATGTGGTCTCAATGGTGATGGAATGGCATGACAATCCATAGCAATTTTCTCATCATGGCATTCGTCATGCCATTCCATCACCATGAAACCACATTTCTTTGAGGCATTTTTTCAAACAGTTCACTACCTTGTCTATGCTACCACATTTTTCATACATGTCTACCAACGCATTTTATCAAACAATTAACTGCCTTATTGCTATGGCTAAAAGCCTAAAAAAAGTACTTTCAAACAAGCTATGGATTCTTGGAAAAAATCTATCAATGCATAATAGTAAGCAACAAGCTATGGTCTCATGGTTTTTTTTCACACGAAAATCAGCGTGATTTTATTCAAAAAAATTTGTAGGTTATAAACACATTTTTTTTGGAAATTTTGTTGTTTTAAATGAAATTCAATTTTATAGTGGTTTTTTGTTTATATGATGATATGTGATATTCTAATCCTAATTCATGCTTCTAGGTTGCATAGATATATATTTTGTTTTTACATGTTTTTTATACCAACAAACTGAACCCCCCTCAAAAAAAATTTGGCCAAAAACGGCGAAGCAAACCCCTGAACCTGAACCTCAAAACCTATTCCAACACTCTTCATTCTACCTACACAAACTTAATTGACCACCAAATTATCCTTCCCCTTGACTTTACCCACGTTTACTCCCTCAAACCTCTCTTCTTCATTCAAAACCCCTGTTTTCCCAACTAGGGAATGTCATGCCATAACATAATTTTGACCTCCCCTATCCTTGCAGACCTTTTGAACACATAAAACTCCACAATCTCACCCTATTTCCAACCTATTCTAACTTATTTTTAAGCAATTTCTTCTTTTCACCTCTTCTAGCCTTGTTTTTAAGGGGCATCAATTTTGAATTTTCAATAGGGGCAGCATTAGTAATCTCTTCCAATGCCCTTACTAATGCTATTTTCTTATTCCTACTCCCTATCCTACTTACATCAGGCCTATATCACCGAGATACAACCTAAACAATAGGTGGAATGGCCTATTTCAACATACTACACTCAAACCCTTAAGGGATCGATCTAGTTCAATATAGCTCAGAGCGATTCTGCGTGTTTGGGTGAGAACTAGGACCATTCCTAGCATAAAAATGTCTATTTGGAAGCATTGAAATAGTCTATTTGGTCACATAGTTTAATGAAAGTTGCACCACTTTTGCAACTTTCCTTGTTTCCATTTCATACTTTTTCCATCAACTAAAACTTGGACACGGGAAAACCACTATGAGATAACAAAAGAGGTTATTGTAGAGGGCCCAACACAATCCCATGGGATTAGGCGAGAAGTTTCTAAGCATCACGCGTGTCCAAGTAACCTCATGTTGAAGTTTGCAACCATTTTTCCCTTTAGACCCTTAAGGGATCGATCCAGGTTGAATGTAGCTTCGAAGCAATTCCGCATGTTTGGGTGCAAAGGACCATTCCTAGTGTAAAAATGCCTATCGGATGCGTTGGAACAGTCGTTTTGGTGACACGAGTTGCAGAACAAAAGTTGCACCACTTTGCAACTTTCCACTTTGCTTTGACACTTTTTCCATCAACTGAAAACTAGACACCACGGAAAACCGCTCAGGAGATAACAAAACCAAGAGGTTATGTAGGGGACCCAATCCCATAAGATCAAATGAGAAGTTTCTAAACATCACGGTTAACGGTAACCTCATGTTGAAGTTTGCAGCCATTTTCCCTTTGGACCCTTAAGGGATCGATCTGGTTGAGCGTAGCTCGGGCGATTCCGGTGTGTGTGGAGGACCATGCCTAGCATAAAAATTCCTATTTAGATGTATCAAAATAGTTTGTTTCGTCACACGAGTTACAGAACGAAAGTTGCACCACTTTGCAATTTTCCACTACTTGCATTTGACACTTTTTCCATCAACTGAAAACTAGACACCACGAGAAAACCACTACGAGATAACAAAAACGGAGAGAGGTTATTGTAGAGGGTCCCAACGTGATCTCATAAGATTAGATGAAATTTTTTAAGTGTCATGGTGTCTGAGTAACCTCATGCTAAAGTTTGCAGCCATTTTGCCCTTTGGACCCTTAAGGGATCAATCTAGTTAAACGTAGCTCAGAGCGATTCCATGTGTTTGGGTGTGAAAGAGGACCATGCCTAGCATAAAAATTCCTATTCAAATGTGTTGGAGCAATCCGTTTGGTCACACAAGTTGCAGAACAAAAGTTACACCACCTTGCAACTTTCCATTGCTTGCATTTGACACTTTTTCTATCAACTAAAAATTGGACACCATGGGAAAACCACTCCAAGATAACAAAAACTGAGAGAAGTTATTGTAGAGGGGCCCAACGGAATCCCATAGGATGAGACAAGAATTTTCTAAGTGTCACGGTGTTTGAGTAACCTCATTCTGAAGTTTGCATCCATTTTTCCCTTTGGACCCTTAAGGGATCGATCGGTTGAACGTAGCTCGGAGCGATTATGTGTGTTTGGGTGTGAAAGAGGACCATTCCTAGCATAAAAATTCCTATTCATACATGTTGGAGCAGTCTATTTTGTCACACAAGTTGCAGAACGAAAGTTGCACCACCTTGCAACTTTTCACTACTTGCATTTGACACTTTTTCCATCAACTAAAAACTGGACACCACAGAAAAACCACTCCAAGATAAAAAAAACTGAGAGAGGTTATTGTAGAGGGGCCCAACATGATCCCATAGGATCAAATGAGAAGTTTCTAAGCATCACGATGTCAGAGTAACCTCATGCTAAAGTTTGCAACCATTTTTCCCTTTGGACCCTTAAGGGATCGATCCGGTTGAATGTAGCTTGGAGCGATTCCACATGTTTGGGTATGAAAGAGGACCAATCCTAGCGTAAAAATACCTATTTAGACACATTGGAATAGTTTGTTTGATCACACGAGTTGCAAAATGAATGTTGCACCACTTTGTAGCTTTTCACTACTTGCATTTGACACTTTTTCCATCAACTGAAAACTGGAAACCACGAGAAAACCACTCTGAGATAACAAAAACCAAGAGAGGTTATTGTAGATGGCCCCAACATGATCCCATAGATTCAAAAAAATATTTCATAATTGCTATGGTATCTGAGTAATACCTCGTCAAAGATTGCTACCCTTTTTCACTTTGGGATTTGATGTTTCATTAAACTATACAGTTCCGTACAAGGTGATTGTGCTTTGTTTTCGATGGAATTTTGTGGGAAGCAGACTTAATTCCATTTTAATTTTGGTTTGGTTGGATTTCAAGTAATTTTGTGTATTTTAGAAGCCAATTACTGAGGGTCGATTTGTATACCTTGTTTTAAGGGTTTTGAGTGCATTAAAATGTCATATTAAGCCTTTCACCCACTGCATGCTTCTATAACTTAATGGAAAGGTTTAGTTATGGTTATAAAACATGTGTGCATAGTATTGTGTGCAAGCGAGGTGAATAGAGGGTTTTTAGGTGATGCCCTATATGTCAAATGGTGCATTTTTTAGTGGAAAATGGTGGTTTATTGCTAGGGTTTAAAGAAATATTTGGGGGCAGCAATATCTCTTGAAATTTTAAGCTTGTGTAGACCTTTTTGAATGTGTTTTAGGCTTTGGTTGGTTGTGGGAAGTTTTGAGTATGGGTTTTCAAAAAACCCTTTTCTAACTTATAGTCTCCAAATCTAATCAAATGGGCTTATCTTTTAGAGAAGGTCATCTAATTCCAAACCAAACATCAATCAAGCTTTCACATAGACCCTAAGACAAATTCCCAAGATATCATACCATGTTTCTTTGTACCATCATTAAGATCCAATAGACCACCTTGCATAAAGGCTACTAAATTAGCCCTATTTACAAAGAGATGACCTTTTGAACACTAGATCTTCACTCAAACTCCTAAAACAATAGTATGTTATGTGTCAAAACCTCCAATTCCATGATTTTTTTCTAGGTCCAAGACATCTACACCCCTAATACACCAAACCCTCTATTTCAAGCAAAATACTTGGGGTTTTAATGAAACTCCTATCTCCTGCACCTTCCATACCCAAACAAAGCACCAAACACACTTACCAGACCCTGCACATGTGGTGAATAATATATTACATGGACAACCCTTCCCACATTTTGTCAAAACACCACTTGAAACCCTCATTTTCATCATGAAAATACCCTGCTATAGCCCTAGAACATCATCCCAAACACCCAACCTTGACTCCACAACATTATAATCAGGTTAGGCATGTATTTTACAAGTTAGAGGACCCATTCCACAAGTTACAGTAGGCACAAAAAGTGGAATGGGTCGAATTACATCATGAAACCCTTCAATCCAAGAACACTGTGAAAGTAGGTAGGAGCAGTAAAAACAAGATAACCTTCTTGCTCATCCTAAAGTTTGGACCACATCCATTACCTCCACATAAAACACAACATCCTTGGTCTTCTTGGTTCCCATGCCTTGATATGGTTATGCAAATGAAAATGAAGAAAAGTAATCATCTCCTTCTCTACTGGCTGGAAGAATGCATGCTGAATGTTTTGATACATGATATCAACTCCCTCTTTTTCTCTCATGGTTGAATATCCAAATCTAGTATGGTGGGACTCCATAGTTCCAGAAATATTTATTCCTCTTCCACCAAATGCTGGCCTGATCCACATGTCTACCAACCTAATTGGCTTTTTTTTTGAAAGCTGAAGTTTCTCCTGAGTCACCAATGTAGCTCTCTTTTCCTTTTTAGACTCTTTCATTGCTACAAATCGTCTCTTGGATTTAGTCATTTGTACCACATGGTTGATGTGCTTTGAATCCTTGCATCTAAATGAAATTTCCTTTACATAAATACTACTAGGGGATTTCAATGTTGCCACTGTAGTTGGTATTAAATCCGGTCCATGCAACATGAAGAGTGATTCTCATTCCTCTTCTACATTAGAGGGTTCATATCCTTTATTTGACTCTTCTAAATTATCAGAATCAAAATCACTAGTAGAGGCTTTGGAAGGAAATACATGAAAACCAAGATCTCTAAATGGCATATCAAACTCTATTTCAAAATCTTTTAGATGAGGCTGCTCCCATAGCTCTCTTACTCGCTTGAAAAATCCTTGAAACTTTGTATTGATTTTATTTTTCTTGTCCCTCTCTTGTTGTTCTTCCTCAATTTCATCAAGATAATTGATGCAATTGGGGGAGGTCTTGCAACACAACTAATCACAAATCAACAACCAACCAAGTATTAGATCATCAAGTTCTCCATTTCACTCTTTCTCATCCAAATCACACTATTCCCTTGTAGCATAGGAAACCCACTAAATCGGGTACAAATTCTCAACCACACACTTCCAGTTCACAACCTAACTCAATTCAGGGACCCATTATTGATCTTTCTAACATATCAACACAACTCCATAAGTTTCTTTGTAACAACTCCTTCAAAACTTGAAATTTCACTCTTTTTAGGCCTCAATTAGGCCACTTTTACAAAGGGTCTATACTCTAAACTTATCCAAACCTTACCAAATATTGGAGAAAAAATTCTAAGGTGTCAAAACTTCAAAATCCACAATCATATCTCAGTTATACCACCGTACAATGGGTAAACCACAAAACCCTCTATTGTAGCCTAAACCCTAGGGGTTTATTGAAAATGATACTTCCAAAGCTAACCACAACCTAAAAATTACTCAAAAAAGTTTGTGATACCCTGCATGAGCTCAAAAAATCATAAAATAACACTTCCCTACACAAAAACACAATTTGACTCTTCAAAACCACCATTTTTCTTAAAGAAAACTCACTTTTACACACATGTGTTTCACACCCATCTCACTTTCAGACATCCCCAACACTAAAACATAATTTACACACCTTAATAATGTTATTTCAAACCCATTCCTCAAGTTACAGAGGCTACAAAAAGAGGAATGGGTCAAAAAGACATTTTTATTGACTCAAAACCTTCAAATGTACAAGTTTAGGCCGGTTTTAGTAAATTGATGATAAAATGCACAAAACATTATGGAAAACCTTCTAAATGGATTAAAAATAAAGGTAACTCAATATAATATGAAAATATCAACAAATATAGATCAACTAATTGAAATACAGACTGTACAATCTGCTGCTACAGCTGAAAATATAGAAAATTCTGGAAAATTTTGAGTTTGTATTGTTTTTGCTTCTTCAAATCACAAAATACAACCTTCAATTCGAGTTCTCCATTTATTAAAACTCTTTCCCACCAATTAAAAACTGATTCACCTTCCTAACTGACCTTTGAACTGGTTTGACTCTTCACATTCCCTCCATAATGCAAATTTTGCAATTTTACAACATTTGAGTTTGCAAATTTTGCACATTTTTGCAATTTTTAAACATTTTGTACTTTTTGAAAAACCCAACCTCCTAAACACCTAATACAGCTCAAATATGACTAAATACATAATATAATGGTCCCATAGACCTTATTTTAATACAAAACTCAAAATCCTATATTCTACTCCTTATTTGCCTTGATGAACAAAACCTACTGAATGGTGCTCTTGCACCAATCATACATTGACCTTCTTGACCCTCCTAAAGTGTGGACCACATCCATTACCTCCACATAAAACTCAACATATTTGGTCTTCTTGGTTCCCATGTATTGATATGATTATGCAAATGAAAATGAAGCAAAGTAATCATCTCCTTCTCCGCTGGCTAGAAGAATGCATGCTTAATCTTTTGATACATGATATTAGCTCTCTCATCTACTCTCATGGTTGAATACCAAAATCTAGTATGGTGGGCCTCTAGAGTTCCAATCATATTTCTTCCTCTTCCACCAAATGCTGGCCCGATCCACATGTCTACAAGCCTAATTGACTTTGTTTTTGAAAGCTAAAGTTTCTCCTAAGTCACCAGTGTTGCTCTCTCTGCCTTTTCAGACTCTTTCATTGCTACAGATCATCTCTGGGATTTAATCATTTGTACTGCATGGTTGATGTGCTTTGAATCCTTGCATCTGAGGAAATTTTCTCAACATAAATACTACTAGGGAATTTCAATGTTTCCATTGTAGTTGGTATTAAAGTTGGTACCTACAACATTGAAAATTATCCTTATATAAGAATTCCTTCCATCTTGTTGGCTTGTAACACTCTTGATGGTGGCTACATGAAATATGATTCTAATTCCTCTTCTACATTAGAGGGAACTCATATATTCTTGTTTTGACTCTTCTAAATTATCAAAATAAAAATCACTAGCTTCCATATTCAAAAATTCCCAACCACCATCTTCAATAAATTGGCCACTAGTTCAAGTTCATTATGCTTTCATAATACTTTATATCCATGGAGTTCATCCATTCCTTCATGCCATCAGGTGAAGATTGAGGAATGGCGTCAATGTGAAGTACATATCACTTGAAGTCTTTCAAAATAATATCCATATCAAATTCCTTTTTCCCAAGTCATACTCTCTCAAGGTTGACATTCTCAATCTTGAACTAATAGTGATTACTAAGAAAGGTAATTCCACCAACTCTATCAAACAGTTTATCGTAGGAACAATAACAGAAGAGGCTTTGAAAGGAACTCCATGAAAAAAAATCTCTCTAAATGGTATATCAAACTCTTAGACCTCATTCTTGCACATTTACAACCAAATTCAAATATTTTCCTTCAAAAGGCTACAAATTCAAATATTGACAATTTTGTAGCAAGAATGCATTTTTTTGCACATTTGACCACCGAGACTCAAAAACTCACCCTAATACACTTTAAATGGTCTTGATTGACCTTATTTAGTACAAATAAACACAAAATACCTTAATCTAATCTATTGACCACCTATCAACCTTCAAAAAGTGAAATTTTGCAACTAGGAGACTAGGCGCTCCTACACGAAAATTGCATTGTGTCCAAGCCTTCAAGAGGCTTTAAATCTAGCCTTTACAAATGATTCTACATCTTTCCAATCATGCCTAATTGTTGATCTTGTAACTAACATGACTTATTACATTATAAATAAATTGACCATGTAATATGACCTTATTCAATTGACAATTTACTCAAAACACAATTTACTAACTTAAAATAATTCCATGAACCAAATTTGTTCAATAACCTTGGTGCCCCTGCACCAAATTTCAATATTTCAATAAATGTCATTACAAGTACAAATCTCATTACAATGCCTTACGTACTATGTTCTCACAAATATTTTACAATGTCACTCATACATTTGATATTTTCTTATAATATCTATATCATAGGTTCTTATTTAGAGGTTAGCTTCAAATGAGTAACTTGAGATTCCCTCACAAAGCTTCACATGCTCTTTTATAATGGCTTCAAATCAGAATATAATTTTTCAAGATCATCAAAATAAGGATGTTGCATTGCTTTTTTGGCTAAGATTCTCTTCGATGGCTCAAAAATCAACATTTTTTGCAAGGAGAGACTAATCAATTTTTACTAGTTTAGTTACATATGTACGCAAAGTAAAAGAATAAAAAGAAACAACTCATCCAAAATGGAAATAAAATGAAAATAGATGGAAGGAACTTACAGATAGGCATGGCAGTCTCTCAACTTAGTCACTTCTAGTCATACATCTTCACAAAGAGTTCCAAGATACCTATTACACACAACACCTCTCATGAATCTAGAATATCTTGAAATTCGAGATGCTCCTATAATGTCTACATCATAGGTTCTCATGATAAGGTTAACTTCAAATGAATAACTTGAAATTCCCTCACCAAGCTTCGCATGCACTTTTGTAATGGCTGAAAATCATAATTGAGATTTGTCAAGATCATCAAAATAGGGATGTTGCATTGCTTTTATGCCTAAGATTCTCTTGGATGGCTCATAAATTTGCATTTTCTGCAAGGGGACACCAATCAATGTTTACCGGGTTACTTACGGATATGCAAAGTAAAATAAGATGATAGAATTGGAATCAAACAAATTAACGTGGATACAAGTATAAATTAATAAGAACCATTGTGCATATACTTACAAATTAATCCAATGAACCATTCAGATCTGCTCTACTCTTTATTGTGTCAAGTATTGCCTCATAGACAAACTCACGTACCTTCCACAAGGTCTTGTTCAAAGGTCTACCCCCATATTTTCTCAAATGAACATTGGATGCCACACCAAGGTTTGAGTAATGAAGAATCTTATGATGCATGTCAAAGTCCTCAAACAACCAATGTTTAACACTCTTATGTGGTACCTTCTAAGCCATGTTCCAATAACAACAACTGAGCCTATAGGGTATTCGATGTTTTCTCCATCTATAACTGGGGCTTCCAATTTTTTTTGGCCTCAACACAATGACACAAGTAATAGTTTTTTCCCTCTTCATTTTCTTCATCTGCAATAACTGCATAAACATGCCCTGCATTGATATGTGTAGAAAATCACTTGAAATTAGTCAACATTACGAATACAATACAAAGTAAGATAACAATATGGAATTTAAAAAACTAAGTAGATATATTACTTGGTTGAACTAGATCTGATACGTGGTCAAAGTCGACTAATGATTCCATTTGTGTTAGTTCCAATGCCATCGGAGGGCGATATGTGTGAAGTGGGCTAAGATAACTTGTCAACCATTTGTCAACCCACTCCTCTGACTCACAATCATTCCAAGCTTGCGTTGTACATGAAGAACAAAAGCATGCCATCTTATGTGTATCGATACTCCATGAACCTGCATTTGAGCTAAGGAAAGAGTGTAGCTCACTCGATCCTATTAGCGTAAAACAATCCTCATATGGTGCAATGTTAGTATCATCCATCAACCAAAAAAATCTATGAACTGAAGACGTACCTTCATTACCTAGACCCATCGAAGCATTACACCACTCGACGATTGAACTTGCATCTGTCAACTATGCACTATCTTTATACTTTAACTCTTCTCATGCTAATGCTTTTTTCATGCATGCTCCTACACCATCATGTTCCTCCTTTCCATGCCTGGCCTCACAAAAGTTCCACATATGTTGAACACCTGTAGTGAGATGCATCCTACACAACCAGTAGAACATGCACGTGTTCTTGAACTGTGTTGCACAATTATCTAACCATATTATATGTTGATTGTATGCTATTCCCCTCTAATCCAAATCACTATAGAACATCTGGAAGCAACCTTGCATGAACTCTAAAGAATGTGTGTGATCATCACTAATATAAAAGTGATACTCCCTCAATACCTTTCTTTGGTCCTCTATACTATCATCTGCATGAATGAATGCTATGTGCACAAATATTGAAACCTGTGTGGAGTTGTAATACTGTGATTGCACCTCACACTGTGGTTGTAGAGTGTAGTTATCTGCAAATTCAACCACTAATACTATGTTGCCAATTGGAAAGGTGTCCTTGCATAGCTTGAATTGTACGTCCAACCATTGGGTTCTATGGGTATGTCTTGCATACTCATACACTAGATTCTCATGAAACATGGACATAAATTGATACACTAGAATCTTCTCAATAACCAAATCACACCTTTTTGCTTGAGACCCATCTTTTGTAGTGTATGCCACTATTTTATACTTTCTGAAATATACTAGTTTATGTCCCACCTCATTTGTGCTTTCCATATGTTGACATACTAGCATTCGTTACAAGCCACCACAACGCTCGCATGAACCATCCAAGCATGTTGTCCTGTAGAATATTTGGCCATCCTCTATTTGACATAATTTTTTTGATAAGAACTCTCTTGAAGATTTTGGTGGGTCTCCTATACCATAATCCTACAAAACATCGTTAGTATGCAAATCTAAATATATAGAATGATAAACATCATAATGGTTAGCAAATTTAATATGTAGTCTACAACAACAAGTAGTGCATGTGTGATTTATCTTGACATAAAAAGGTTTAACCATTTCAAAAAATCTTTGAGAAATACTAATTTGATGATAAGCATTTTGAAATTTATGAAAAAATTGGGTTTGAGTCGTATCCAAAAAATGCTTTGGATGTGGCTCACGGTTCTGATTACCGATTCTCCTTCTTACGACATCCCTTTGATTCAGAGATGGCCTTGTATTATTCTTCCAATAATCTTCAATTAGTGTTCTCAATGCTTCAACAACTTTTTTTATCTTTATGTGGCAATCTTCCCGAGAATGCCCATAATTCATTTGAATCAGTTCCCTCAATAATTTGCCACCTTTGAATGGCTTTTGATAAAGTTTTTCTACTAATTCTCATTTGTTCCCTTGTCTTTTTAATGAGACAAGATCTCTTTGTTTGATAGCTTACCAAAGTTGATGTAATGACACGTCGGATGACATTACTATCCTTTGAGCCTCACGTCTTACCCACACTCTCATAAGCATCCATTAGATTCTTCACAATAGTGTTTTCACTTGATACATTCGATGTTTTCAACCGAAGAGTCTTAATGATGTTTCTGTACTTTAAACCCCGCATCATTTGAACAAATAGTTGACATATTGTGGTCTCATTTAGCCTTTCAAAGAACATTTGCCAAATCTTATCAGCATATCTTCTACAAGTGTGTTCTTGAATATTACCTTCCATGTGCTGCAAAATATCCTCATCAATATTAATCAAAAACTTTGGTTTTCTACACAAAATTATAGGTGGTGTTCTCTTAGGTACATACATATCAACATTAGAAATTTCATCAATATTTAATTGAGGTGGGCTAGATTGCGTACTTTCGATCGAGGGTGGAATAGAATACATACCTTGAGGTTCATGTGGGGATGATGGCATACCTTGTTTGTCAAATCTGAGTGATGATGTACTCTCAACTTCAGATGTGGTGGATGGTGTCCAACCATACTCACTTGTGGTAGATGGTATCCCTCCATATTCGCTTGTGCTTAATGGTGTCCCTTTGTATTCACTTGTGGTAGAGGGTGTGTCTCAAACTACGGTATCTACATCTCCCCTAGCACAACTCTTTTGCATTCGTTCCCTTTGTGCTACCAATTTCTTTTCTCTTTTTGACAGTTGAGGTTCCTCTTCAACTAGCTTGTTTTCATCAATCGTTCCCAATTTATGCTTTTCATGATATTCCCTCATCCATTTTTTCTCTTTATCTCTAAAGGCTTGGAGCTGATCATATATTAGTTTTTTCCTTTTAACAGTTTGTTTCTTCCGCATGACGAATAATTTTACCTATGCAAAAAGTGCTAAGTCAAGTCAAATTAACTAATAGTGAAGGGTTGTAAAAGTCTATTAAAGAGGGAGACCAACGGTCACCTCTTTCAAATGTTATTTTTTGAAGTTGAATTGGTTTTTTTTAAGAGGGAAACATTATAAAAGGCCATGATAAACTTGAATGGAGGATTATCCTTGGATTGGGCGCAAACCAAATGAGGAAATGTTGACTTTTCCTTAACAAAATTGAGATTTTGGTGACTAAAATTGAGTTTATGAGTTGGGCAGCATTATTTTATGTTAGATTGAGCATGAACAGGGTATATTAGGCTTGTTTCATCAGTTGTCAAGTTTTGGAGTTTTTGGCAAGTGCTACTTTCAATAAAACATAGGGTTTCTAAGCCTAGGGAAAGGGTTTTATGGTTTGGGTGGTAAATGATTGAATCTATGCAATATAATGCTATAATTTCAAGTTTTGATAGATATAAAGTGTTTCTCCAAGGTTTTAGGAGATTTGGACAAGTTTTGAAGGTGGTCCCTTTGTAAAAGTGGGCTAATTTGGGCCCTTAAAAGCGTAGAAAACTTGATAATTTGTGCCGTTTGGTACAAAACAAGAATTAGTGATTGTTGGATATGTTGAAAGGCTCTGTAATGGGTAAAATAAAGGTGTCTAAATGGTCCTAGGTATGTAGAACAAAAAAATTGCATAATGAAGCTTATTAAGCAAACCATTGCTAATACTAGTACTTTTAGGCTTAATGAAGGTTTGGTGGTTCAAGGGTGGTTATGGGCATTGAAGGAAGTTGGGAATCCTAATTCGAAAATGTATGAAAACATCATACAAGCCTGAATAAAGGGTTCAATGAATTTCTTTTCAGGATTTGGTGCTCTATTCAACGCCTAAACTGTGGAGTTTCAAGTATTTTTTCTATGTTTTCATTTTCTTTTTCCTGTGTACGGCCCAATACAGGCCTCCCATAATTATAAATTCATAAATCACTATGTTTGCTAGTCTTAAATTGGACTTCAATCTATTTTGAGACTCCTTTGGTTGTTTTGGTGAAAGAAAAACTCCATTCTTCATGATCAGCCTGTAGAGACCAGTAGGGCATGAGTTTTAGTTTAATTTAAAGATGGAGCCTTTCCTCCTACTATGGTGACCTGTGATTCAAAGGAAAGGCCTATAATTTGTTGTTTTCAAGTTTCATGTTTCTTTTAATAGTGGTAAGGCATCTATAGGGCTGGTGATGTTATCTTAGGCTAAGAATGTGAGTTTTTGGCATGAAAAGGAGGAACCAAAGTGGTGTTTTTGAGATCTAATGAGGCTAAAGGCCTAGTGAAGGTTTATTTTGTTTTTACAGACCCTGACGAAAATTTTTGATGCTTTGGTGAGACTTGGAAGGCCTTGGAGCTGTGAAATATATAAAACCCTAGATATTTATGAGCAAATTGAGTGTTTTTGTATTGGAAACCTATTTGAGCATGCAAGGTCCTAAAACCTGGAAAATATTTTGTTTTGAGACCTAAGTAAAGACTGTTTTTGGATTTGGGGGTCTACTGAGAAGTGAGAAGGTTGTGTGGGGAATTATACCCAATTGAGTGACTTTGATATGCTACAACCTGAACAATGTGAATTTGTTGAAAGAAGAGGTCTTGATGAAATTGTAAATTGAAATTTTTTTTGTAGATTGGAGTTGTGTGTTTGTGTGTTGCAGGCCTCCCCCTACTACATTAGGAGTATATTTCAATTTTTTAGAGACATGTATGGAAAATTTGGTAGCATAGACAAGGCAATTAGCTGGTTTGTATAATTGTTTGACAAAATACCTCAATGAAAGCTTTGGAATCATACACAAAGAAAGTCAATTCTTAAATTTAACAAAATGCCTCAAAGAGATGTGGTTTAAAAATTTAATAAGAAAGTGTATAGAATTGTGTAATTTAAAAAGTCCATTGACAACCTAAGGTTGTAACATGACAAACAAACAATTTGATCAACTTGGAATAAGAAAAACAACAAAAAAGAAAGCAAGCCATAATAGAATGAAAGAAAATGTACAAAGACTTCACATACCTAAAAAACGAAAGTTCAAATGGAGGAGTTCTACCCAATTATGTAGCCTTTACTTCTTCTTTCCTCAAACTCCTCAAAAATTTGACTTTTTCAAAAGCTTGTTCCCCTCCAAACTTCAATTGTATATTAGTTATCATTGTAATTCAAACTTGAATTGATATTATATGCCTTTCAATGTGAAAAATATGCTATTTCATGCAAAGGTGATGGAAATATCATGAAAAAGGTGGTGGAATCTAAAAATCATCCATGCACACTTCACTCAATCACCAAAAAGCTACTTTTTGTTGGAGCATGCGCACAACCAGGAGAATATGCAGAATGCGGGCCAACATCATGGGTATATTGTGTTTTTGTTTTGTTTTTAGTGCAATAAAAAATGCACTCGCATTATAACACGAGTGCGTTATTTCTTGCTAAAATGACCATGTCTCTACTTATTAATAGCACACTCGCGTTATAATAAAGTTGGTCTTTTTTAAGATTTATAGGGTAGAGGGTTAAGGGTAGAGGAGAGAGAGATAGAGGGAGTGATTGAGAGAGAGCGATACCTGAGAGAGGGAGAGACTTGAGAGAGAGAGAGAGAGGAAGGGAGTGGGAGAGAGATAGAGAAAGGGCCAAGGGTAGAGGGTAGAGGATTTAAGGGTTTAGGGTTTAAGGGTTAAGATTCTAAGGTTTATGATTAAGGGTAGAGGGGAGAGAGAAAGAGGGAGTGACTGAGAGAGAGAGACCTAAGAGAGGGAGAGGGGTTAGGAGGGAGAGGGTTGAGAGAGA
>VDFB02352227.1:158766-183981 GCA_007258455.2 Sequoia sempervirens | reverse complement strand
TTGAACACATGGGTAACGTTAGGTTCTCTCTTAGCTTTCCAACGATGTAATTTTTTTCACTTTCTGACAATGTTAAGCCTTTCATCCATAATTTCTTTTGTTTCTATGTCTGTTTTTTGTCAAAAAGTAGTGTTTGGTGTTTTTTCGTTATAAATTAACCATTCATCTAAATTTCAAATAAATTATATTTTTAGAAACTAAACTCCATTCTACATTTTTTTAAATATATATATATATTACTTTCCAAAATTTGAAGGGGGAGCACAGCCAAAAAATTTCTTTTTAGGAAGTGCCCACTTAGAAAATTAGTAAAAAAACAAAAAATTGT
This sequence comes from Sequoia sempervirens, assembly GCA_007258455.2. Lineage (NCBI taxonomy): Eukaryota > Viridiplantae > Streptophyta > Pinopsida > Cupressales > Cupressaceae > Sequoia > Sequoia sempervirens. Next base: position 183,653 of record VDFB02352227.1, on the reverse strand, counting down.
CAAAAAATTATCAAAAAAATCATGCATCAACTAGATACTGTTAGCTAACTTCTAACCGTAGCGATTTTAAAAATACTACAAAAAATTTCACCATGCTAGGGTCGTACAAGAGTTGCTATATTATGTTTTTCTAACAAAAACAATAGTAATTTGTGTACATCCCTCTTTTGAACCCCTTAATCTCAACCATTTTCAAAATAAATTAGTAGTTTAGAAATTAGACTCGGAGCACTTTGATCCTTGTTTTTGTTCCATCTCAAAATTTTGAGTGTAGCTATCCTCAATTTCACATCCAAGGTCAGTATTTCCTTATTTCAGTAAAAAAGTGGCCACTTAAGCGCCCTTTTTGGGAACCATCTTGGTACACTTACCCAAGTATGTCTTAATCATCAATTAGGTTGGCCTAATTAGATGAAGAAAAAATAATCAAAACACTCTTTTCGGCACCATATATGATTTAAAGCATTTTATCCATGTAGTGCATTATACCAAGTCGGCTGACATCCATAAAACATAACTAGTCTTCATAGTGAATTGCATACATTAGGTTAGCCAAGACTATAACTTAATTCATAGAATCTCCAAACCAATATACAATCCTCAAAGAAAAAAACTTCTGGATCTGAGACCATATCAAATTCTCATCATACTATCAACAAAGAGACTACCATTAAGATTGTAGCATTAAAATGTTCTCCTTAAGAAAATGTGAAGTCTCCCACACTGATATGCTAAGCAAGGAACAAAAGTAGAATACAAATTTGAACTCTTTCAAAGATAACTTTCTGCTCACAACCCAAAACTTCTCAAGATCTAGGATATAGTTGTCTGAATGAGACATGATAACATGGTTAAGAGATTAGAGTCATATCTATTCTTGTGGTGAATTCCAGACTCAAATACTAATGCACTGGATCATCACAAAAGAACATTACTAGTAGCGAACAACTTCTAGTAAACCAAGTAATCTTCCCATATAGTTGTCACCATGTTGACATCAAAGAAAAAATAGAAACAATCAACACAAACCATCCAAACATCATGCTCGTGTTGCAAGGATCCATATCTCCAACAATCTCCCCCTTTGGAATTGATGGCAACATGCATGTCAAAAAAAAAATTCAATATATGTCAAAATTGAATACTCCCCCTAACAAAACTATTCTTCTTAAAAATGATTTTATCTGCCAACCTATATCTCTCCCACTTTGATATCAATGCAAAGGATGGGGTATATGTATATATGCATCGAAAGATAACCAAAAAGATATGAACACAAAAATTGAATCAACTTGAAAAAGAAGAACCTTTGAGACTCTCCAGGATGGCCTTCCATGACACTTTTCCTTCTTCCCATAATCCTTTTGTACTTACAAGAGTCTTGTGAAATAGTTCAAGCTTAGTTAAGGAATTTATACCATCTACTAAAGTACTGGGATTAAGATTTATCTCTGATAATTCACCAATACTATCAAGAACACTATAAATATGAACATGTATGAGTTTAATCATGTCTCTGAGTGCCACAAGCTTCTTAATAACTTCTATTCTTTGGTCCTATAGGGAGAAGAATTTGTCCTAAAGCTACACAATGTATGACCACCTCTGATTGTCTCTATCTTCTACCAATCTATATGTATCTACTTGAGTAGCCATTCGAGTTTCACTTCTCACATCATCTCTTATGTTCAATGTATTTCCAGACCAATTTAGGAAAAAAGAAATTAGTTCATGTGCCTCTTCCTCACAAACTTGTACACTCTCCAACTCCTTCATCACTCAACTATGTACATTTGCACGTTTTTCCTTAATATCTTCCAAATTTTCTTCAAAAAACCTAATTCCAATAGTCAATTCCAATCTAGAGATGTAGACCTTCAAAGAATTAATCAAATTTTTTAGATTCTCTACCATAGAAATAGATGAATTATAATTAGCACCAAGAATAACTTTTTGCAATTCTTCTAGAGCTCCTTGAATATTTACTCTTTCATGCTCATATTGAGCTCTCTTAGACTCACTTCCTTCTTCAACTTCTTGTTTCACAACACTCTTTCTTTTCTTTCTTGTTCTGGTTGCACTACCGAAGGTACCTTCCACATTAGGATTCTTAGGGCTTTCCAAAATAATTTTTGCATAATAATTAATTTCAGCCTCTAACACTTCACAATCTAATTCAGATATCCATACCAACCTCGTTTCAACCACTTCCATGATGTGAAAAAAATTTGTAGACACTAGGAAATTGATACTTCCAGAGTACCTTTCAGTAACACTTGCTGGAATCCTTGACCTTCTATTCATTCTCATCTGAAAAGTTCCAAAGAATGTAGCAAGAGTAGTCTCTTGTGCATCCGAATTGTCAAGATTTATATGAAGTTCCTAATTTGATGGGAAATAGGCTTTGTATTTTACCATTCTATTCTTCCTATTACCAATAACTCTTTCAAAAAGTAAAAGAGTAAGCAAACAACCAAATTGCTATATCGAAAAGTATTCTTCTTACTCTTCCTGATTTCCTTTAAATTCTTCAAAACATGTATCCAAAGTAATTCACATAGGTCATAATCCATACCTCTTTTAACCATATCAATAGCAATATGCATAGTAGTAGTAGACACTATGAGATCATTGTTAGGGATACAAACTTTATGACCAATGACCATTGATGCATACCTAATAATCAGATCCATAATCAATCTCAAATCAACCTCTTTCCCTTCAAGAGCTGCAACAGTTACCTCAATTATATCTTCTTCATTTATAGCCTTTCATTTGGGAACTGGTCTGGAGGAACACAAACCAATTACATCTCTGATTGCATCTTTGGTAATCAAATGTGTATCATCAATCCACAAAGATTCATTATAAATTCTACCCAAACTATTCAAATATGCTTCCTATTGAACTCGAACAAAGGGGCTTTCTGCCACACATCCAACTTCTTCTCAACTAACACTTCAATGTAAGCATCATGATTCTCTTCCAATTCATACTTCCATAGAATGCTCAATTGGACTAGCGAAATTTACTCTATCTTACTATAAACAAATGCATGGATATATTCTATGGGAAACACCTTGGGAGGGATGTAAGAGAATACACCAATAGACTCCTCAAAAAAATTCTTCAAATATTTCCTCAAACTAACTTGCACTCTATCTACATTATTCACAATCTTTGAATTATCCATAGCAATAAAAATGAAAGCTTGTGAAAATAGGAATACCTTTGTAAATGCCAACAAGAAATGGATAGGTATCTAGGTTTCAGAGCACACTTTGAATCCACTTGATTTCTCCTTCAAACCCTAAAACTCTAAACTACTTTCTAAAATTCCTTTATACACTTCTCTAAAAACAATATGCCTCTTGAGATGTCTGAATTTGTTTCTTTCATTCTGAATGCTTTTGCAATAAATGCTTCAAATTACAAGTAGATTTCCTCAAAAATTGGTGTGCGCTTCCATTCTTTCAAATTCTATAAACTTCATTCTTCACACATGCGACTGAGAACTTCCTTAAATCCATTACCATATTAAATGTACTTTTTCCATGATGTGACATAAGTACCGATGAGTGGGTTTATTAAATTTTATGATAATTTGTCCCCCTTAGTCAATGCTAGACTAAAAAATTGACACGCATATCTGCATCAGAGGTCGGCACAAATAAGACTAGTGATTCTGACTTAACTTGCTTGAATTCTCCTTTCTTTCTCCAAATCCTTTTCATCTCTTTTCTTGCTTCTTCCAAATCAATGATTTGATCATACTTTGCTAGATAATTATTTTATCTTCATCTACAGTTATTGACAATTTTTTCTAGATTGCTACACGTACAGAAAGTAGCATTCTTCCTTCCATTCTTTCTTTTATTCAATCTATTCTCATACAGACTAGCTTTATGTCCAACCTTCTTGCACTTAAAACATTTTTTGAAGAATGATAAAGTATCTTTCATTTTACTTTTGTAGTTCTTTTCCTTATGACCAAATTTCTTGCAAGAATGACAAACACCATTGAAAGATAAATACCTTTTAGCAACAAATTGTTTGATGGGAGTTCTTCCAGAATTGTTTCCTAGATTCTTGATTTGTCCATCTTTGCACCGAGTCTTCTTGTCAGTAGCTTGCATTGCTTTAGAAATTTGACCTTCCTCAAACCCTAAACCACTTTTATCCATTGCCAGTCTCTGAGAGATAATCATCTCATCAAGCATTACAAAGCTTACCTTAAATTTGTCTTCAAAACTTATTTCCCTTTCCAGATCAAATCTCACTTAATACATTCATCCTTCTTCCTTTGAATTACAATTTCCTGACATTCTTCAGTTCTTTTCTTTTCATCAAATTGTTGCAGTAGGTCAAAGGAAATTTCATCTACTTTAACCGGTAGATAGCATGCTTCAACACATTTTCTTTGCATTTTTTCAACATACTCATTTACTTTCATCAACTTGTCATTCAGATCTTCTATTTCTTCTAAATATCCAACAAAGATCACTTATGGAGGAAAAATTTTCTTATACTCAAATTTTGGGATCTTCCTCCAGATGTTAGGCTCCTTCCAAGGAACCAAGCTCTAATACCAATTGTTGAAAATCTAGAATACTGAGAGGGGGGGTGAATCAGTATTACATAAAAACCATTCACATAAAATCCATCTAATCATTATCACAATTCTAGTTGAATCAGCAAGAGAGAACATAGAAACAAATCAATGCAACCACACACATGAACACCAGGATTTTTACATGGAAAGCCCAACAAGGGAAAAACGATGGTGAGGATTAACTCACAATATATTATATTTGGATACAATATATTATAGGACTCACTGCTAGGACTCATTTTCCTTGAAAAAGGCTCACTACCTGAATACAAAAGATTGCTAACTGCCAAGATACAAAGATTGTGGCTCACTGCCAAAAGGTTTGAACTGATAGAATTCACCTTCAATGTGCATGATTCAATTCTAATTAACCTTAGAATATGAAGTATTGCCTCACATATTAGTCTCTCAACAAATCTTCTTTGATCCCCAACTGATAAAACATTTAGGCTTAGATCCTCTTTCACCTTTCTTCAACACTCACACTCCCACTCACTTAACATGACTTCGCTCTCTTCACGAAATCTTATATATACAAGTATGTCTTAATCATCAATTAGGTTGGCCTAATTAGATGAATTAAAAATAATCAAAACACTCTTGTTGGCACCATATATGATTTAAAAAATTTCATCCATGTAGTGCATAATACCAAGTTGGCTGACATCTATAAAGCATAACTAGTCTTCATAGTAAATTGCATACAATAGGTCAGCTAAGACTAGAACTTAATTCACAAAATCTCCAAACCAACATACAATCCTCAAATCAAACACCTTAAAGATATGATATCTCATCAAATTATCATCATATTATCAACAAAGAGACTACCATTAAAAATTTCATCATTAAAATGTTCTCCTTAAGAAAATGTGAAGTCTCCCACATTGATATGCTAAGCAAGGAACAATAGTAGAATAAAAAGTTGAACTTTGTCAGAGATAAATTTTTTCTCACAACCCAAAACTTCTCAAGATCCAGGATATAGCTATCTAAATGAGACATGATAACATGGTTAAGACATTAGATTCATATCTATTATTATGGTGAATTTTGGACTCAAATACCAACACATTGGCTCATCATAAAAGAACATCACCAAAAAGAACAACTTCTAATAAACCAAGGAATATTTCTGGATAGTTGTCACCATGTTAACATCAATGACAACACAAAAATGACCAACACAAACCATCCACACTTCATGCTCATGTTGCAAGGCTCCATATTTCCAACATCTATCATCTCACATATAGATTACGTGTGTTAGCTCTCAACAAGGCCAAATGATTTGAACCTTCTACTCTTCAGGTGCTACTGGACCTAGGTGGGTATACCTACATGAATAAAGCAGACTTGACTTTTGTTTATTTATTAAAGTAATCTACCCACAATGAAAAATGGGAGTGGATAAATGAGTTTTATTTTGGTGTAAATTGTATAAGCAATATCAAGGCTAAAATCTAATGTGTTCAGATGTAAAAATGAATGAAACTAAACAGTGGAGTGGTAGAGACTAGTGCCTTATTGGGTGTATAGAGTCAAATGAAAGACCTGAAATAAGTAACTTCTTTATGGCAGATACTCTAATTATTTGGAATATAAATTTGAGTTTATAACTTGTATAAACATGCAAGAATATGATTACCAAGTTCTTCTTAATGATACAAATGAGATTCCCTAATTACTATGATTGACTAAAAGGATTTAATATTTCCTTGAAAGAACCAATTAATCAAACCATACAGATACAACAAATGTGCACTGATAAACTGAATATACACTTGTTATATCAATTTAAATAACTAGAAAACATCAACCTTGGAGACAACTTCAGCAATACTTTCAATTAATACAACAAACAATTGATACCAGAAATGTGCCACCAAATCAAATAACTCCCATTGATATTTCCATTGTTTCAAACATGCATCATAGTCTTAGAATTATAATCTACTGTAACTTTTCCTATTCGCTATTTATCTGTTCTAAAAAATCTCCCTTTTGCTACCAGATGCAGATATTTATACATCAGCTACATGAAACAACACGTCCTTTCATACTCAAATCATAGGCGATCCTTTTAAGCTTTTACCAACGTTCAATAGACACTCGCCGAGACATCCTGTAGTATCCCCAACAATCTAAGTCTCTTTGACTATCACAGATCATGTATCGCTAAGGTGTCCTATAGTTTCACCAACATTCTAAGTCTCCCCAACTATCCCTTCAGTCTTGAGTATGTCGCTATGACTCCCATTGATGCAAACCTATTGCTATGACTTTGTAAGTCAGGAAGACGTTCCTCCACTTACTTTGTGTCTCATTGAGATATTTCCTTTAGTCTATTTTCTGATCGCCGAGACATAATGTTTTCTTGCTGATGAAACAACACTCAGTATGACTCTCTTATCTCTCCCTGATGAAGTCTGTCTCACTAATAATCATTCCCTCCAAACATATCGCCAAGTCCCTTACTAATGCAATCTTGTCGGTTTGACATAAGGGGTCGGTAGGACTCCCTGAACTCATCTCGATAACATCAACAAAATCCACCACTGCTTTATCGGCAAGACCGTATGAATGCTTCGAGATGTTACTCCGATGGCTCAAATCTGGGCGACATGTCTCTCTATGCTTTGATCGGTAAGACACACACAAGCTCGATATGACTCATCCTGATGATTATTGTCTTGCCGATAGGATTCTTTTGTCATTGAAATTGTGAACTGCATCTTCCTGATGTGTATCCTCAAATGAGATCTTATCGATATGACATTCCCGACCTCTTGCCAATATATTGAAAAAAGATGTGTTAGTACAAAATAATATTTTTTTGGATCGGTGAGACTTGCATCATTCTATGTCGATATAACTTATACGTTCAAATGCTCAGGGCTAGGTGAATTCTATAGGACCAAATGATGAAAACTAACTAAAACATGGGAAAATATGTTATGTAGAGTGGATTCTTATACTTATGGTATGATCCTCTTAGGAAACTAATGAGTACAGATAGCCATAATTTTTTTAGAAATTTACAGTTCTAACAGTGGCTCTGTCTAGGGATGAATGATAGTGAGATCATCGCAAGGATCCTGATCTCTGGACGAGCAGACCAAACTTTCAAGGTTATGGATTAATGATGAGGATGGGATGAAAGGAAATGGAGCTGAACATGATCCTATCCTATTGTACATGGAAAAAAAATTTATGAAGGAATTTCAAGATTGTCCATGTACTGGCAATTCCTATTCCTTTTATTTCCTAAACTATTGTGCATGGAAAAAAAAATTGAGAGGATTGTCAAGAGTTGTCCATTCACTGGAAACCCTTAAACCTCTGCATTCCCTTTTTAAGAGAAAAAGTGCTTCAAAAATTTCCCATGTATAGGAAACTCTTGTTCTTCACCTGTCATATTTTGTAAGTAATATGAATCTTCTCCTTTCTTTCCAACAACAACAAAGGGTCCCCACCACAAAGCTTCAAATTTACTGTGTTTTCCCTTCTCCTGACACCTTGCATTCCACATTAGCACCATATCATTTTCTTCAAATTTTCTATCATTTGCTTTTCTATGAAATAAATACTTCATTTGTGCCTACAACTTCACATTCTATTTTTGAGCTACTCTTCTTATCTCATCAAGCTCTACCAGCTGCTCCATTCTTTCCTCCATTGGTTCTAGAATATCTATATCTTCTTGAAGGATAAATTTTTAAACTGGTAACAAATTTTGTAAAGGAATCCTAGCTTGTGTTCCATATACCAATTCAAATGGATACTTTCCAACCGCCTTTTTCACAATTATCCTATCAGCCCACACAACCATCTTCAATTTTGAATCCCAAGCCTTTTTATTCCCACCTACAATTCTCCTTATTATTTTAGAAGACTCTTGTTGTTGGACTCTGCCTGACCATTAGCATGCGGATGGTAAGGAGATGCATAAGAAATAGTGATACCATGTGTACTACAAAAATCTTTGAATTCATTAGATCTAAAACACATCCCATTATCTATAATCAATCTTAATGGTGTACTGAATCTGGTAATAATGTTATCCATTAAAAATTTGATCACAGCTTTACTTGTTGCTTGCTTGGTTGGGATTGCCTCTACCCATTTGGTGAAATAATCAGTAGCTACCAGTATCCACTTATGCCCTCCACTTGATTTATCTTGTATCTCCCCAATAAAATCAATTCCCCACTGATGAAAAGGAGCTTCAACCTGCAAAGGTCTAAGTGGTAAAGCTCTCTGATACTTCATTTTCCCCAAGAACTTTTAGCATGCTTCACATCTTCTTACATATGAAAAAGAATCATCAAAGACTTTTGGCCAGTAATAACCTACCCTGAGAATCTTATGTGCAGTTGTCTTTGTAGAATAATGGCCTCCATAGACCCCTTCATGCATCTCTCTTAGGACATGCTTAGCTTGTGACTCATCTAGACATAATAACAACATCCCATCCTTGTTCTTCCAAAACAAATCAACTTCCATGAACACATATTTAGATGCTTGCAGCTTCAAAGTTCTTTGATTATCACTTAATCCTTTAGGGCACTTCATGTATCTGAGGTATTACATGATGTCGGTATACCAAGAAGTGTGCTCAATACTTGCAATTGCATTTTCTCCCTCTTCTATATTACAAATTTGATTTGCCTCAATATTTGTTTCTGCCATTAACTTGGCCAAACCCTGACCTCTTTACTAATTTGGTGATTTGTATTTCCATATCAAATTCTTGAATTTTATTAATCCACCTACATCTCTTTCTTGTTACTTCTGACTGTGTCAAGATATCTTTAACAGCTACATGACAAACATAAGCAATCACTTTGGCTCCAACAAGATATGGTCTAAAATCCTTTGTAGCTTTCACCAATATAAACGCTTGTTTTTCAATTATATCATATTTCAATTCTGACCCCTGCAATGACTTGTTGAAAAAGGACACAGGCTGCTCATGACCTTCCTCATTCTTTTGTAACATAACAACAACTATAGTGTGCAATGAAGCAAATGAAAATATTTGAAAGGGTTTTGCAAAATCTGGAGATTTAAGGACAAGGGCCTCTTTGATGGCCTTTTTGATGGATATAAAAGCTTCCAATTCCTCTGCAGTCCAATCTATTTTTTGTCCCTTCCTTAGCATTTTTGATACGGGCTTAATAATTTTAGCAAAATTAGACACAAATCTCCTAACAAAGTTGATATGTCCAAAAAATGATTGGATGGCCTTAACAGTCTTAGGAATAGGGATTTTATCTATGGCCTCAATCCTCTCAAGATCTATTCTAATTCCCTCTTTTGACACAATATTTCCTAAGAGCTTTCCCTATGTGACTGCAAAATGATATTTTGTAGGGTTCATACTAATACCATATTCCAAAGCTTTAATAAATATTTTTTCCAGATGTTCTACATGATCTTCAGCCCTTTTCGAATAAGCAGTAAGGTAATCCTGATATACTACCATTATAACATTAATCAAGTCTGCAAATGCTACATCCATAGCTCTTTGAAAGGTCGCTCTTGCATTTGTGAGACTGAATGGCATTCTCACATAAACATATGTTCCCCATGGGGTTGTAAAAGATGTCTTATACTGCTCAGATTCTTTGACTTTAACCTAATTGTAACCAGAGAACCCATCCATCATAGATAACATCTCACACCCCGTCACTTTATGTAGTATAGCTTCCATATTAGGTAAAGGGACAATTATCCTTGAGGGATGCCACATTTAGATTTCTGAAATTCACACATAATCTGATAACCCCATTTTTCTTCCTCACAAGAACTAGGTTTGAAACCCATATTGAATGCCTGATTGGTTTGATGATACCCTCATCTCTAAGCTTTTCCAATTCCTCCTACATTTTTTGTTCCAATGTTGGGTTAATTGGTCTTTGTTTCTGCCTAAATGGCTTTGCATCTGGTTTCAACGGGATTTCATGTTGAAAAAAATCCTCCCTATATGCTTTGAGATCTTCATAGGACCATGCAAACACATGTTTATACTTTCTCAATAATGAAATCAACATTTTTTGAATTTTTGGGCTTATTTTCTTCCCTATATACACTTTTCTTGGTTCCAGCTCAGTTCCTCAATTGACCTCTTCAATTTATCCTCCCTCTTGAATGGTGTCTGCTTCATTAGGGACCGATCACTTCCATCATATACCCTCTCCAATGCTACTAGCCCTTTGGGAAGCTTATTAGTTTTAAGCTATAAGACCTACCCGAACACTGTCTGCTTTCCATCTACTTCTTCAACAAAGGAATTGAAATCAATTTCTTGAGCTTCATATTGATCTATACAATGAAGAAATTTTAGGAGGTCAGCATCATCATTAAAAACCTTCCAACTGTATATATTGTTAGGCATAGCGGTTCTTGTTTTGAACTCAATTTGAGACACTCCAACCAGTGTGATGTCATCTCTTCTTAGTGCTACATTGGCTAAAAAGTCTGCCATTATGTTTTTCGACCTATCAATCCATTCAATGGAGAAAGCATCAAACAACTCAATTGTGCCCCATACAACATTCCTATATTGCTTTAGCCTCTTGTTTTTTGCTACATATTTTTATTTAACTTGAGAAACAACTAGCTTGGAATCCCCTAGAACAACTAGTAGCTTGATCTTATGTTTTACAACCATATTCAAATATTTTAATAAAGCTTCATACTCTGCCATGTTGTTCGTACATTCAAATGCCAGAAAAAATGAATATTTAAATGTAACTCCTTCAGGTGAAACAAATACTATTCCTACTCCATTACCTTCTTGGCCACATGCTCCATCAAAGTACATTTTCCACACACCATCATAGTTTTTTGCAACATGTTTATCAATTGGATCAACATTGACTAATTCTGGCTTAGTTAGTTCTATCTTAAAATTCCCAAGATCTGCATCACAAAAGCAATTAACTTGATCTTGAGGTACACAATCTACAATTTGGTTCATCCTTGGCTCCTTGTACAACTTAACTTCCTGACCATTCATTGAAATTGTTGCATAAGATAAATCAAATTGGAATTCCCCCCAACCACTATCATCCATTGTCTTGATAGAAGCATCCCAAACTAAGGAGGGGTATCAATTACAGTTATCTCTATATGATAGGACACCTAAGGATAAGCAGCTAGTTTGATTTCAACATCTTTCATAACACCTACTACTGGAATAGGCCTAATATCCATTGCATAGCACTTCCCCCCATTAGTATCCACCCACATGCCAAGCTGTTTCATAACTCCAACTAGCATGATATTGATAGTAGCACCAGAGTCTATCATGCAATTCCTCGATAGTTTGTTGTTTATAAGTAGCTTGGTGAAAAAAGGATCAACCTGTGGGAGATTTACCAATACATCATTTAGACATACTTTTGGGACAATCACCTTCTCTTGCTTATTAACCATTTTAATGGCCATCTAATTTTCAAAACTTGTACTTTTCTCATTTCCATTTGATATCACTTGAATTGCACTATTCCTATACTCCTTAATTCTCATCATCTCAAGTAGTGGGAAAGACATTTTTACTTAAGATAAAGCCTGAGAGAAGTCGAAGGAAGGACCCTCCACCTTAGTCATTTTATTTTTCTCTAATGTTTCTTCTTTGTTTTCTTCCTTCTCCCCTTTATTCATTTGATCAGCCTTCTACTTTTCTTTGTATAACTCTCTACTCTCCTCCTTTTGGACAAGATTTTGTTCATAATTATCATGTTTCTTATTTTTTGTTTTCTTCAAAACTCCTAGTGTTACTTTTCTATCTTTCATAAATATTCCCCTGGGAACATCTTCCTTTTCATTCACTATCCTATTTCTTAACTAGTACTTGCTCTTTGCTTGTTCAACTGCAGCAATGGTTAACCTCTTTATTTCCTCATCAGTGGGTCTCTTTACATTGCATTGAGCAGGCACCTCAACAGAGTATTGTTCTACATGATTTTCTTTAGAATCAGAAAAAACTTGTTGTTTAGCCATGTGGACATTGCACCTTTGATTTGAAAAATCATACTCATAGCCTTCATCTTTTGAAGATGAATATTTCTCCTCAACATGGCAAAAATTATTTGAGGTCAAATACATTGTGTGATCTTCTCCTCTGTTACCCATTAACATTCCTTCTTCCTGCATTTCTTGGGCTACAACACAGTGGCATGGGGAATGTAGCCCATCACAACCTTCACACCAAAGATTATTATTGACCATATACACTCCCTTCTTCTTTAATGGATTAGGTGTTTCTCTGTTCCTAGGTCTATCTATTACAGGTTTTCCATATTTCCAATTTGTATTGTAAGGCATGTCATGTAGCCTAGGCCTCTCATTTTTGTACGTGTTCTCCTGTTTGTATTGATAATTATTGACTTGTTGAGGAACCCTATGATTATCTCTCTTACTAATCATCCCAGCAGCCTTTCTGTTGTTTTCAATGGTTAGTGCTATCTTTTGGGCTTCAGCTAAATCTCTTGGAAACCTATTTCTTAGTTCATACCCTATTTTTGGATCAAATGCTTTCAAATAAACACTCAATGCTGCAAAGTTTGGCAATTTTGACCTAGGTGGTATCCTATTCTGCAATTTGTTGAATCTCCAATTAAACTCATAAATTGACTCATTCTATTTTTTTTGAATCTCTACTAATTCATGAGAAGTAGCATCTGGTGCACATATATTTCCATACTATTCAAGAAATCAATCCTGAAATTCCTGAATAGAATCAACAGAAGTTGTTGGTAAGCTATTGAACCAATCCCTAGCTTCTTCGGTGAGTGACATCATGAACAACCTCATATGTAAATCTTCATATGGTATATCCAAATCTTGGACAAAAGCATTAAAATTTCTCAAATGATCTTCAATAGTAATTGCACTACTCCCTGTAAACTTAGGAACAAGACTTCTCCAACTGTTATCCATAGGGTAAGGATATAATTGAAACCCTGTCAAATTAAATTGTCTGATCATTGTTGTGTATTGTTAGGGGGGAGGGTTATGCAAGTGTTGATACTGGTACACTAGATTATTGTATTGTGTATGAAGATATGGAACATATTGTTGACCATGAGGTGGTTGTACATTTATATGTTGTGATACAGTATATGGTGGATGGTTTGGCTGCTTGTATTGATTTCCTATCTGACTCTAAGGAGCCTTTGGCTGATATGAAGGCCTTGCATTATTTTTTCCTTGCTTATGAGGTGGTATATACTTTGAAAGATTAGCTATCTAAACCTTTATTTGGGCTTCTTGCAATTTCAAGTCTTGGAGTTCCTTTATCTTTTAGAACCTCTATTGTTCCTATTTTGCTTTGGCTCTTTCTACTTCTTGTCTCTAAAACTCCAACTACACTTCTAATTATTTTTCAGTCAAGAACTCAAAATTTTCTTAAGGGGTTACATTATCAATGGGCTCATTTTGGTTACCCTCCATTCTTTGATCATTTTCCTATTGATACTTGATTCCTTTAGCTTCAAGTTTAACATCAAATTCCACCTATTTCTGAGGATTATAAAAAGGATTTGTTTTTTCTTTAGGAGTACATAGTTCTTGTAGAAGTTGAACAGCCAACTTCACAGTCCCCAAGAATCACCTGCAAGCAATCACCTATCACATGCAAAGATATTCAGAACAAAAAATAGAGAAGTTCTATAAACTCTCAGAGCAAAAATGTGTGCAAGCAAAAATCAGAATTATTGATTATTGAGAATAATGTTTTATAAATAATACAAAAGCCTTTGAAAAGACAATGATGCAATAAAGCAGGAAAAAGCAACCCTAATCTTATCTTGAGCAAAAAGATAGCTCAATAAGATAAGATAAGAATTAAAAGATAATTATCCTAGGAAATAAATAATTACCTAAGTAAACTTATCCTAAAGTGTAATTAAATAATTAATTACACCAATACCCCCCCATAAGTGCAACTTAGGGAGAAGCAAATTATTATGCAAATATGAGTCCCGAAAACAAGGCATGATCAGGTACTCATGTACAAATGTAGGGCAAACTAAATCAAATGGGGTAAAGGAGAAAACCACATGGGAACAAAACTCCTCCCCAAAATACAATGTAATAAACTACCTAAGTGATGAAAAATGGAGGACTCCATAAGACCCCCCAAGGACACCATTCACCACAAAGATACATGAAAGAATCCCCACATAAGAGAGGAAGAAAGCGACCACAGATCCCCCCCAGAATGAAGTAACTCCAAAAGAAGTGAAGAAACTGCATCTCCAGAAAGAAGTGAGAGGGAAGAGGTCGAATGAAAGAAATCTGTAAAGGTGGAATAGGTGCAGCCCAAGATGTCTCCACAGAAGCAGCTGTGACCTCAACAAATGAAGAAGCCGAAGTAGGTGAAGACTCAATAGAAACCTCCAAGGATGTATGATCAACTGGATCCTACTACACTGAAACAAAAGAAGCAACAGGAGGAGGAGGAGATGGAGCAGAAGGCTCGAGAACAAGATCCGAAGTGAGAACAACAATGTTCAAGAAGCCAAATCTCTCCTCTGAATGATGATGCACATGCGAAGTGTGAGGAACAGCTGTAGGAACAGAAGCACCACCAGTAGCAAAATCAGTGAAGGAATACAACCAAGAGGAGTGATCCACTATCCCAGTAGCAATGACTGCTCTACTCTCCAAGTCTCTGATGATAATTGAATCAGGTGTGAACTCCACAGATCTCCCATTGCCCCCATGTGTTATCTGATAGATGGAAAGAAGGTTATGTGTCAAGTGAGGGACACACAAGACATCCTGAAAGGAGTGGTCCCCAAAACTAATAGACCCCTTCCCTATAACACTCATGTAAGTGTTGTTTCCCATCAAAATGGGAGACATAGTGCAAGGCTCAAAAGAAGTGAACATAGACTGCGAAGATGCCATATGATGAGATGCTCCGAAATCTAGAAGCCATCTCCCTGATCCAATACCTGAAGAAGCAAAAGAGCATGTCCCTTCATATCTGATGAAGTATGTAAACCAGCTATGCATGTGTTATGTTTCTCTGAAGAAGAAGAATGAGGAGAAGAAGATGATGCAGACATCCTAGAAGGCAAATCAATCTGATGTTTCTGAAGAAGATGTTTCAACTCATCAATGTCCTTCTTGTAACAATTATGTTCTGCATGTCCTTCCCTCTTGCAATATGCACATGTAGACTTCTCCTTCCTAAATGATTTCCCCTTAGAAGAGGAGGATGAATATGAGGACTCCTTTTGTTGCTCATGAGGTTCAAAATCCTTTTGTTTCTATTCCTTGCCTTTGCCTATAGAAGCCTTCTGATCTCTAGGCTCCTGTGATGCAATAAGTGCCTGTGAAGAGGAAGAAGGTTTCACCGTACCCATGCTAGCTAACTTAGCTTGCTCTCAAGTGAGAGATGAAGCAAAGTCATCAAGAGAGGGCATAGTGAATCTCGTACCAAGTGCATCCCTAGTGGCATCAAAGGTAGAAACAAAAACTGAATAATCAGGTCCAAGCTTAGAAAGGATGGACAATACCAACTGAGAGTCTTCTTTCTAAACACCACACTGTGACAACTATAATCTAAGAGACTTGATTTTGGTGAAAAACTTCTAGATGCTGTCAAAATCCCTAGGATTTAAGCCAATAAGCTCATTCTCTAACTGAAAACCTCTCATAGTATCTGCTTCCCAAATAAGGACTCCAAAGTATCCCATATCTCATTTGGTGTAGTGCAAGATTCAATGTGGAAAAGGAGGTCAGATGAAATAGATAGACATAATGTGCCATAAGCTTCATCACACCTATTAAACCATTTTCTCTTTTCAGTAGCACCTGTAGGTTCAATTTTTGTACCCATGGTTACCCTATACAACCCTTTATGTTTCAAGTGAATCTCCATTTGTTTTTTCCAACCAAAATAGTTGAATGGAGTAAGGGGTGCAATGTTGTGTAAATCCATGATAGAAAACAATAGTAATATACTCTCAAATAAAAAAAATCCTCTTGGATCTCTAAAAAAACTCCTGATTGCACGTTTCCCAAGAAAATAACTGAAAAGGTAAAGGCTGAGATCGAACAGAAATATCAGATACCTGGTAAAAAAATCTGGAAAAACAGGTCTGAGATCTGTGTAGAGCACTGAACCAGCTTTCCAACGCCTATTCGTTTTCGAAAAACGGAGCCAGGACGCAAAAGTTACGCCTCCCGGAGTGAAAACAACAACTTCTGGCTTTGACAGGCGAAAAAGGCATCAAAATGGAAAAATCAGAAAAAAAAAAAATACCAGCACCACTGGAACGACATCGGAAGTAGCTTTCCGATGATATCTCGTTTTCGAAAAACGGAGACCATATGCTCAAGATATGACCATTTTACTAAATATGCTCATTTAGGCTTTAAACCAATTTTTTTATTAATTTAAAGATGAAAAAATTAATAAAATATTTAGCTGAACCTTCATGGACGAAAATCGAGCTAGCACAGAAATCAAAATGGCACAGAAATCAATGCAGCCGTACGGATCCGTACGGATTTTTTTAAGCAACTGTTTTGAATTTTTCCAAAAACACTAAAAAATTAATTTTCAGCAAACCCTATCATATTTTATATGAAAATAGGGGTTTTTGGGCCTTCTGATCGCATCTGTGAAGTCTATTTTGCACTAGTATGCACTATTTGAGAGATCAAAGTCTAAATTTCTTAAAAACTGATGAAAACCCTACTGATCTGACAAAAAAATACTGGAATAAAACCCTTGCACATAAAAAGATGTGAGAAAATATCTTCAAAACACGAATAGGTAGCAACAGATCTGAAGCTCTGATACCATGTAGAAGTCTAAAAGCCAACTTCACAGTCCCCAAAAATCACCTGCAAGTAATCACCTATCACATGCAAAGATATTCAGAACAAAAAATAGAGAAGTTCTATAAACTCTCAGAGAAAAAATGTGTGCAAGAAAAAATAAGAATTATTGATTATTGAGAATAATGTTTTACAAATAATACAAAAGCCTTTGAAAAGACAATGATGCAATAAAGTAGGAAAAAGCAACCCTAATCTTATCTTGAGCAAAAAGACAGCTCAATAAGATAAGATAAGAATTAAAAGATAATTATCCTAGGAAATAAATAATTACCTAAGTAAACTTATCCTAAAGTGTAATTAAATAATTAATTACACCAATAGTTCTCCACTTGAACTATCTCTCCATGTATCATAATAGTCATACGTTTTACAATGTGATCTTGATGCTTTGTCTTTGTTTGTTATGCACATGTCATCAAATATCTTCTTACCCTTATCACCCTTATGTAGCCACTTACTATGGCCAGTGGGACCTCCTTTGTGTTGGAATCTTCTACCATTCATGTTGAATTGATGCAATGTTCTTGTCAGAGTCGCCACTCACTTTGTTAAAAGTGAGAAAAGTGAAATTATTCTTGATTTTATCCACAGTGGAATCACTCTTTCTAAAACTTCTCAAATTATGAATCTTTCTTCAATGACTCTATATGATGGTCTTCAATCGGATATTCTGCAATAATCCCCAACAAAGTTGCCAATTTGTTAGCTCTCAAAAATGCAGGTTTGAACCACAAGAGGTTGCCAGGCTCTCACAACGTTTTAGGGCAACAGACAAGACCAAATGATTTGAACCTTCTACTCTTCAGATACTGCTGGACCTAGGTGGTTATACCTACGTGAATAAAGCAAATTTTACTTTTGTTTATTTATTAAATTAATCTACCCATAATGGCCAATGGGAGTGGATAAATGAGTTTTCTTTTGGTGTAAATTGTATAAGCAATATCAAGGCTAAAATATAATTTGTTTAGATGTAAAAATGAATGAAACTAAATAGTGGAGTGGTAGAGACTAGTGCCTTATTGGGTGTACGAAGTCAAATGAAAGACTTGAAATAAGTAACTTCTTTCTGGTAGATACTCTAATTGTTTTGCATATAAATTTGAGTTTATAACTTGTATAAACATGCAAGAATATGATTACCAAGTTCTTCTTAATGATCCAAATGAGATTCCCTAATTACTATGATTGACTAAAAGGATAATTTAATCTTTCCTTGAAAGAACCAATTAATCAAACCATACAGATACAAAAAATGTGCACTGATAAACTGAATATACACTTGTTATATCGATTTAAATAACTAGAAATCATCAACCTTGGAGACAACTTCAGCAATACTTTCAATTAATACAACAAACAATTGATACCAAAAATGCACCACCAAATCAAATAACTTCCATTCATATTTCCATTGTTTCAAACATGCATCATAGTATCAGAATTGTAATCTACTGTATCTTTTCCTATTTGATATCTATCTGTTCTAAAAAATCTCCCTTTCGCTACTAGATGCAGATATTTATACATCAGCTACATGAAATGACGCGTCCTTTCATATTCAAATCCTGGGCGATCCTTTTAAGCTTTTACCAACATTCAATAGACACCCACCGAGACATCCTATAGTATCCCTGACATTTTGAGTCTCTTTGACTATCACATATCGTATATCACTAAGGTGTCCTACAGTTTCACCAACGTTCTGAGTCTCCCCAACTATCCCTTTAGTCTTGAGTATGCTGCTATGACTCTCACTAATGCAAACCTATTGCTGTGACTTTGTAAGTCGGGTAGACGTTCCTCCCCTTACTTTGTGTCTCACTGAGATATTTCCTTTGACCTATTTTATGATCGCTGAGACATAATGTTTTCTTGCTAATGAAACAACACTTGGTATGACTCTCTTATCTCTCCCCGATGAAGTCTGTCTCGCCGATAATCATTCCCTCCAAAAATACCGCTAAGTCCCTTACTAATGCAATCCTGTCTGTGTGACATAGGGGTTCGGCAGGACTCCCTGAACTCATCCTGATAACATCAACAAAATCCACCACTGCTTTATTGGCAAGACTGTATGAATGCTTCAGGACATTACTCCGATGGCTCAAGTCTAGGTGGCATGTCTCTCTGTGCTTCGATTGGTAAGACACAAACAAGCTTGATATGACTTATCCCGATGATTATTGTCTTGCCGATAGGATTCTTTTGTCATTGAAACTGTGAACTACATCTCCCCGATGTGTATCCTCAAATGAGATCTTATCGGTATGACATTCCCGACCTCTTGCCAATATACTAAAAATGGATATGCGTTAGTACAAAATAATATTTTTTTTGGATCGGTGAGACCTATATCATCCTATGTTGATATGACTTATACATCTAAATGCTTAGGGCCAGGTGAATTCTATAAGACCAAATGATGAAAACTAACTAAAACATGGGAAAATATGTTATGCAAAGCGGATTCTTATACTTATGGTATGGTCCTCTTAGGAAACTAATGAATATAGACAACCATAAAATTTTCAAAAATTTACAGTTCTAACAATGTGAGTGGATAAATTAGCATGTAGCCCAATAAGAGGGAGGAAGCACAATAATTTTATTCCCAAAAAAATTCATACCAACAAGTGAAAGAAAATAAAAATTTGGAATCTAATTTGCATGTGTTATTCATTGAGAAATGAACTAATACACAACTACACACTAGTTTCAAGAGGTTCCCTATCCATCGATTCCAATACTAATGAATAAAGGGAAAAAGGTTAGGAGATGTGCTGGATAGTTTTTGACCATCTTTCTTGTAAAAAAAATGAGGTCTCATAGTTTTTTTTGAGGAAACTCTATTTATAATTAATTGTCTTATTAAAATTTTAATTATTGTAGGATACTTATATTTTGAAGCTTTATTTCAATTTATATAATAAAATAAATCTAAAATCTAAAATCTAAGTTAAAGGTTTGAGAGAGGGAGAGAGAAACTAACTTTTGATTAGTCATTGAATGCCAACAATCCAAGGATAATATGCATCCCTCAGGAGTTATGCTTAGGGTAGGATGCCATTTGATTAAGGATATGATAATTCACCTTTAAGACAGGTCTTCAATGTACCCATTTCCCACTTAAAGAGGAAAATAGAAAAAGAGAAAAGAGAGGAAGAGAGAAGGGAGACAAAGATAAATATAAGATATAGAGAGGCAAAGGGAGAAGAGAAATAAAGAAAGGCAGATATATATATAGAGAGAGAGGGGTAGATATAGGGAAATACATATATTTAGAGAGAGAGAGAGAGGTAGATATAGGGAAATATATATATATATATATAGAGAGAGAGAGAGAGAGACTAATTGAGATGGGAAGAAAGAGATATCTTTATATCTTTGTCTCCCTCTCTATCTCTATGTTTCTCATTATCTCTCAATCTCTCTTCCTCTCTCTCGCCTATTTCTCTCTATATTTTTCTTCCCTTCTATAATTCTTTATTTTCCCCTCTATCTATTTCACTCTCCTTATCTCTCTCCCTTAATTTATTTTTCCATACCTATTTGTCTCCCCCTCTCTCCCTCTCTTTCTCTTTCTCTTTATCTCTATCTACCTCTCTATATATGACTTAAAATCTCTACTTTTCTATACCTTCATCTCCCCCTCTCTCATTGTCTCTCTCTTTGTCTCTCCCTCTTTTTGTCTCTATTTTTCCCTCTTCCTCTTCATGTATCCTTCCATCCCCCCTCTTTCCCTCTCTATATAATAATACTTATCTCCATTTCCATCTCTTTCTATATATATATATATATATCCCTCTCTATCTCTATCTCCATATCTCTCTCAATCACACACACTCCCTATGTTCTCTCTCTCTCTCTCTCTCTCTCTCTCTCTCTCTCTCTCCCTATTTCTCCCTCCCTATCTCTATCTCTATCTCTCCCCCTCTCTCTCTCTATCACTTGTATCTATCATCTCCTTTATCTCTTACTCTTTCCCCCTTTATCTCTATCTTCCCATCTCCCTGTCTTTCTATCCATATCTCTTGCTCTTTCCCTATCAATCCCTCTTTCTATATCTCTCTACTTCTCTCACATCTCTCTATTTATCTCCCCATACCTCTCCCTCACTCCCTATCACCCTATATATCTATTTATATCTACCTCTCTCCCCACAAATATCTTTCTTTATTTCTCTTCTCATATATATTTCTCTCCCTCTCTCTATCTCCCCTATTTCTCTCTCCCTCTCTGTCATTATTTTTCTTCCTCTATTCTCTATTTTCCTATCTCTTTATCTCTCCCTCTCCCCCTCTCTCTATATCTCCTTATATATCTCTATTACTACATCTCACCATCTATATATCTCTATATCTATCTTTCTCTCTCCCTCTATAACTATATATCTCTTCCTCTCTATCTCTCACTCTTTATCTCCTTATCTCTCTCTACTACTCCCTATCTCATTGTTTATTCCTCTCCTTTCTCTCTCCCTCTCTATCCATCTATCTCTCTTCCTCTCTCTCCCCCTTTACCTCTTATTATAACTCTATATCTATCTCTTTTCCTCTCTATCTCTATCTCTCCATGTTTCTTCTTTTATCTCTCCCTCTATACCTATCTCATTATCTCTCCATCTCTCCCTACCCCTATACCTATCCCTTTCTCTACTTCTCTCCATATATCACTTCCTATTTCTATTTGTATCTTTTATATCTCTCCCTCTCTCCATCTCTATATATCTATCTCTTCCATCTCTATCTATCCCTCTCTCCTCTCTCTCTTTATCTGTCCCTCTCCTTCTCTCCATATCCCTCTCCTCCATATCCATATCCATCTCTATCTTTATATTCCTCTCTATCTCTATCTCCTTACCTCCTCTCTCTCGCACATTCTTGAAATCTCTATCTCTCTTTGTTTCTATCCCTATATCTCCCTATCTTTCCCTATTGCAAACATAACATGACTCTCTTGGTAATGAGGCCTAATTATCTTCTCAATTTAGAGGCTTTAAATTTCAATCGTGTCTAGATCCTTGTAAGTGGATGCATACTTGATTTGAAGCTATCATTTCTCCATTGAGACCCTTTTTGCACAAACAATGTCATTTGCTAAATGGCCTACCAAGTGACCTCACATTCTGTGCAAATATATACAAAAAATAGACCAATTTTTTTTCTAATTCACCTTCCACACTTTTGATGTACCCATTGCACACAAAGGTGCAACTGATAGTAAATAATATCCATCAACTCTTCTTTGGCATAAAATTTATCCATTCAAATAAAGTTGGAGACCTAATATTAGAAATTAGGATTGCAATCTAATACTAGACACTATCCTACTATATCTAGACCTAGATGAAAATGTAGATGAATTAAAGATTAGATTAATCTCTCAAATAATATTGAAATAATGTGCCAATTTCCATAAAAAGCACACCACTATAATTAAATTATAATGAACCCAATACAAAGAAGAAAGTGCATTTTCAGAATTTCAGAATTTTATTTCAATCACTGAATAAACATTAAAAATAATGTCGTGTCTGCAACCTATCATGCCTTGAAGATGGCTCCTTCTAAAGGCTATAGAAAGGTGTGGTTTGAAGGAGACTCATTAAATATTATCAATAATCTAAAGAAGTCTTATGTTCCCTCTTGGAGTGTTGAATCCCTTATTATGGATGCCATTGAAATTCTAAATTCTTTTGATGAATTATATATTTCTCATATTGTTAGGGAAGGTAATGGTCTTACAAATGTCTTTGCTAACTTTTGAGTTAGTGGATCTAGGGTTTCGTATGTGAATGAACCCCTTCCCATTGAGGCTATCACTTGTCTTAATCATGATTATCAAAGATGGTAAGTTGGATGGTGGCTTTATGATGGTCTATGCTCGCATGACCCTTTTCATGAGGCAGATTATTGTTTGGAGTGATGGTGAGTTGGACCGTGCTTTGGCCTATGGTAATTTGAATCTCTGTATGGGGAGGCCTTTAAGGTTAATTATGACCCTTTTCCACTATGCTATTATCACACAGATTGTGGGTATTTCTTGGCCTATGTTCTCAAGGTTTCTCTCAATTGTCTCTAAAGTTCTCAAGCTCTTGGGCTTTGCTAAGTTTGTGATCATGGGTGTTGATAGAAACAAGGAAGATTCTTTCTCCTGCAACACCATGAAAACCAATTCTGAGGTGTGGAAAAGGCTGCAAAGGGGTGGGATTACACCTTACTTGGAGCGGGTATGTGCAGGAGCATGATGGGCCAAACAGGCCCTTAAGTGGCAATGAAAATTTAGAAAAATCAGAGTTAGGCAACTTGACGTAAAAATTTGAATAAGTTATTTATATTATTTCAAAAACATGTAAGAATAGAATCTATGGGAAATTGAATGTAGTTTCTAAACTACTAGGTTTATTTTTTTTAAAACAAAATCTATTTGGTGAAAATTTAAAATTTCAATGCAGTATTACTTAAATTTTAGGAAAAAAATAAGAAGTAGGCGTCTGTCTGACCACCCTAACCATAATAAAATGATAATATTTTTTTATGAGATTTTAGATATAAGTAGAGGACTCATGTCAGATGTGACGTATATTTTTTGTAATTTTTTCCAAGTAAATAATTAATTATAAATTTTTATTACAACTTTTTAAAAATATAAAAACTTGTAATGTCTAACTACCTTAACTTGCTCAAAACTTCATGTCAATTTTTTTTTTTAATCCTATAGTATGCGAAACATAGAATGCGATGCATGTTTTGGATTCAAAAAATATGATACTGTTTGAAAGTTATAGATGTTTTACAATAAGCCTATCAATCAGGACTTTAGTCATAATTCTAATAGAAAATGAATAATAATAATCTATTAAATTCAAAATAAAGCATAATTTATATTGGAAAAAATTGAGAATCTCCTCTACAAACCCTTTTCATTTTATCAATTTTGGCTAAAAATAAAGTCGTCAAGCCACATGGGCGAAGTCCAGAAAAACAAGGTAAGTTGTTAAACACACTTTTTGTGTTGACTTTTTAGGATTGGCATCTCCTAACCAAATACCAAAGAAAACCCGAGCCTATTCCCTAGTTAATGAATTTTGTGTCAGAAATATTGGATATCGGATTTAAATTGGATATCCGATTTGAATCGGATATCCAATATATATCTGATATCCGATTTGTTTACATAGCATTTTAAAAAATGTCAAGACTTTATAACATATGATTTAACATATGCAATATATCTCATTTGTAGTTTATAATTTATTTTAATATATTTAGTTTAGAATATACGATTTGGTTTATATATGATTTTTAAATAGTTTATAGTTTATAGTTTATGTTAATATATCTAGTTTAGAATATACAATATTATTTATATTTAATATATAATCTCTTACAAAACTATAATA